>JAZFAU010001354.1:0-11700 GCA_037178615.1 Dione vanillae
TACGCCAAGTAATTATAGTGTGTAGTGTGTATGGTTTCACGTGTTAATGGAGTTTTCTTCTATCTGTAAGAACTTCCTCACAATCCTACATGTATTTAGGATGGCAGCTTTTTGTAGAGTACATATGATATTATCTTGTAAGTTAATTAATTTTAAATAATGATGAATAGCTTTGGTATGATGCCGGTGGTGGATATTACTATTGGGACGACGTACACTTTATTAAGTTTCCAAATACGAAAAATTTCTTCTTTTAGGTCTGTATACTTATTAATTTTTTCAACTATTGTTTTTTGGATGTTATGAGTGTTGGGCACTGCGATGTCTATTAGGTAGACAGTTTTATTTATTTTATCTTGTAGTGTTATATCTGGCCTATTGAAATGTATTGTTTTGTCAGTGAGTATAGCGCGGTCAAAGTATATTTTATGTGAGGTATTTTCTAGGATGGTTTGGGGGGTGTACTTATAATACGGAATATTTCTGTCTTGTATGAGTTTATATTTGAGTGCTAGACTTTGGTGTATTATATTTAATAGAAAAATAAGCGATAAGTTTATATTATATATATGAGAAATGGAGAGTGAAGAATTTTATCACTCTATTTTGTTTTCTCTTCGTACTTTAGATCTAGGTACAGAGTACAAGATTCTGTGACGTTCTTTCTGCTTACTTTTAAATTAGGGATACAAGTTTTAATTCAATTCCTTAGTTGTAGCGCTTCAAGCGTGTAAGTTAAACACATCTCACAATAAGAAAACAGTAATTAAAGATGAAATTACTTATTCTTGATAGGAAAAAACACCTATTCAGGACTTGCTTAGAAATACTTTTTATTAAGATGGAATTGGAACCCACATTATTATACGTTCTATGTCAAGCACCACTCAGCTCAGCTTTGTGTTATACATACTCGTATATGAAAGTTTTGTTATAATCTTAATTGTTGACTCTGTGAGGAGTAGTTAGTAAGTTCTGGAAGATTAAACACAATGTACATAAATGTCAAAATATTTTATCTAAAAGGAGTAAAGTATATCTCTTTTGTGTAATAATTTATAACTTTAGGACCGAACTTTAGGATTTAATGAGGACCGTCGTGGCGCAAAGGCGCAACGTCTGCCTGTAACGCGACGGTTACTGGGTTCGATCCCCAGTCGGAGAAGATGGATTTTTCTATTTCCATTTTCTTCGCTCTGGCATCTAAGGCAAAGCGCGGCGTTGAGTTCCGCCACTCAACACGCAATGCCTCGAAAACGGCGGAAAGTGGGGACGGAGTAAGCAGGGACTAAGTAACGGAGTGTCTTAACACTAGGTTCGTATGGTTCCTGCAGTTCCCTCTGCCTACCCTGCCATGTGCGGGATAACTTTAGTACTTACTAAATTAATAAGTAAGTATATATTGTAGTGAAATATCTGTATGCTTCTACAATAGGATCCCAGAAAACGTCCAAGATTGTTCTATATCACAATTTAAAAAAGTTGTGAAACGACGTTTGTGTGTTAAAGGTTATTACCATATTAATGATTTCGTAAATGATAACACACCTCGGGAATGAAATGCTCGCTCCAGTCTAGTTCAAGAGTATCGTTGTCAATAAGAGGAATTGTGAAATTGTAAATATCTAGAAATTTAAAAAAAAATAAAGCAGATTAAGTCCCGCTGAGTTTCTTACGCCGGTTCTTCTCAGGTCTGAGGCATTAACTTTAGCGAACCGGTGGTAAATTAAATTGATTGTTTGATGTTCAAAAAATGAAGCTTGTACTTCTTATTTTGAATAAAATTGTTTGACTTTGACTTTGAATAGTACAAAGTTATTTAGAAACGATTCGCTTAGTTGTAAATGACTGAACTTTCAACAATGATATTATTTTTTTTATAGCTTCACGTTTTATCCCGCACATGGCAAAGTAGGCAGAGGGAACTGCAGGAACCATACGAACCTAGTGTTAAGACACTCCGTTGCTTAGTCCCTGCTTTTTTCCGTCCCCGCTTTCTATGATATTATTAATTTCTATGATATTATTAATATTCAAAAAATCAATCACTAATTAATTATATTAGAAAATGGAATAAAAAAATCTAATTTAAAGTACTTTTACGAATTTCTATCTTATAATCAAAGTATAAGAGAGAAGGAAATACATAGACTTCACAAATAAAGTGATAGTGAAGTGACTTATTAAGAACTGGTTGATAAAATGCAATTGCAATGCATGAAAAGATGTTAACAAGATACAAAGTCAAACATACGTCGATCAAAGCTACTGGTCCCGATAATTTAATTTCATTGAAAGCGATAGAGCGTCGATGAGATATGAATACAACTTCCACTGGCGTCATGCCAAAGTAAATAAGTCTTGAACCACCTTGTAATTGAATTTACCAATTCTGATAATTTTTACATATAACATATAAAACTGGATATTGTGACCAAGTGTAATTTTTCTACAATCATTGCCAATAAACACATGAAGTATGGGAAAATGTTGAGAAAGAATTGATTACTCTTCTACATGAGATAAAGGCTGATTTATTTTACAGAAGCAATAATTTTGGGCAAGAAAATAAAATATATAACATATCTTGATATACAAAAATCTCTGTCTGTTCTTTGAGTAGAGTAAAGTCTTGTAATAAGAAGGTACTTTGCTATTCACCAAAAAGTGAAGATCGCTTGTCTAACAAGTAAAATAATCGCCTATATTTAAAACATAAACTCTCATTTTAGTAAGCTAATGTACCGTTCATAGTACTGTCGTTATCAAACCATAAATCATAGTTCGCGTCGCTGAACTGTGATTATTTTCATATATCTTAATTATGTTTAAGAAAATACAGCTCTTAATTAAGATAATCGCATAAATCACTTTAATAGCTGCTTCTGCCAGATACAGATTTTACAAAATATTCTTACAATTTTTACACAATTTATTTGTATTCCAAAGTTTTAATAACATGACATTGTTGTTTCGAATTAATGATTTAGTTAGTTTGTGTACTTTGTATCGGTTGTAAGTTAGATTCTGAATTAAAGAAATATCTGAGTTTCAAATAAGCTCCAGCATATAGCAGGATAGGGAAAGGGAACTACTGATTAAACAACCTCTGTTATGGATGGTGGATAGACAATAGTTTAAACACTTTGCCTGTTGCCAAAAAAAATTGTAGAGTGGTGACCATGAAAAATTCAGAACCCAAAAATTCCTAACAACCACGCTTTCATTTCATACATCCTTAAAATAAACCTTTTAAAGGGTGACTCTTAAAATGATATACGACGTTTGTTCCGCCGGAAATTGCGTAACCTTAATATTAAGCTACTTAGAATGAGATATGCAAAGAGTAAGCCTTTTTATAAACGTTATAATATTTAGGACGCATATTATGACTTATGTTTGAATTTGAATTCCGATTTGACTTAACGATTTCATTCTTTACAGTTGTATAGATAAGAAGGACTTTCCGACTGAATCATACATTTTGACATTTTGAGTGTTAAATGGCAGATCATGACAATGTATTTTACATTGTCAAACAAAATTATTAGTCATATTTATATGATACATGACAAATTACAAGCTACAAGTTGTTAAATATTCATTTTAGTACATTTACATGAACTATGAGAAATGTCTCGGTGTCTTGTACTCTTATATTGGACTCTGTGGAAATAAGCTGAATTGCCTAAACAAATGAAGTGGCCTTTACTAGTACAGATGGAAAGCGTGGATTTTGTTAAAAGTTATTTCTACGTTTTACGCTAGAATCGAACAAAATAGAGTTTCTTCAGTCCCGCATAATACGCGTTCAATTTCACGCCACTTAATAGTTATAGTATTGAAAATTGAGCGGAGAGTAGAGAAATTACTACGCATACTAACACTAGGTGCTCTCTGTAACAACTTTTATAGGTAACACAGCTTTAAGCTATTTTAAAATATAAATATAAATACGACATTTACATTTCAAAACATATTTAAATTTAAGAATATAATTATTTCTATACCTTGCGGCACAACTGCGAGTGTTTCGTTAAAATCTCAAAGAAAATTATAAAGTTTTATTGTATGCTCTGTCTATTAAGAACAAATAGACTTTAGTTGAAAGTTTTATCTGAAGTTCAAATTAGATTTCTTTAAATTTAGATTTTTTATATTCAGATCTTATTAACGATGGGTAGGCAGAGAGAATCCAGTACAAAGACATTCTATTTGCTTATCACCAATTTCAAACGCTTACTTAGAGAACTCACTACTTTATTGAATAGCGGATTTTAGCACTATATAGTCACTTTAAAAATTGAATAAAATGGCATATGAAAATAAATATATTTAGTGGCGTGACAGTACAGTGTGTGACTATGAGTGACGGTTGAGAGTTTGATTGTAACTCGATAAAATGATTTTCTTAATTTCTTACGTTTGTTAAGAATACAAATGTGGCGCATCGACACTACAATTAATTAAAAAAATTAATGTACTAAGTAAGCTCTGCCTATTTTGTTATGTGCGGGATACAGTAAAATCTTAAAGAGTTTCTACTCTCTGTTTTCTTTCTGATAAACCAAAAATCCAATGGAACGCAAAACAAGCACTATTACAGCTTTACGTCCCAGCTACCAACTTCTAATGGTGTTCACGTGCTCACGTTTACTACCTGTTAAAATGCAGGTTCTGTGATTCAGCGTTTTACGGTTACGTTTTAATGCTAGGGATTAGTGCTCTAAAGCTCAGTTTAGTTCTAGATTTTTTATATATCTTATCTAGGGTTTGGTGTGGCGTAACCTAGACTGTTTGGGTGATCACGGCAATCTTAGGAACTACGTTCTATATACCATATATAACTTTTAGTTAATTTAATTAACCATGCGAGGGAATCCGCAAATGCAAATGTTTATATAAAAATGAGCGACTGACGTTATATTAGAATATGAGAACTACAGAGGAGCACTAAAGGGAGATGTCCTGACTTTATCACGAGAGACTGAGTGTCACTAACCAAGTACTGAACAGATAGAAAACGTTTAAAATGTTTCTAAGTGAGGATTAGAGCTATATACACCATGTCCACGTGCTTTCAACTACCAAATTTGATGAATTACTTCAAGGTTCTAGGTTCAAATGCCAAGATGGTTTAGTAGCACACTAAAAGACAGAAATGGACAATAATTTCTGTTCTGTTCTACAGTAATGGCGTTCCGAGCGTGCCAGTTGAGCACAAATCACTTCGCCAATGTCACGTTGTTTGGAGAATACACGAAGGAGAATATACGGTGAAAAAGAAAATAAGCTTCACACAATAATAGAATGCATGTAAAAAGAGATCCAATAAAAAATCCTTCACCTAAAACAAAATTTAATCTGTAAGAATTACAGTATATACACATAATACATTGGGTTAGTACTAAATAAACATATTTTACATGGGTGTTAGTTTATAATCTAATATTATTATACTTAATGTATTTACATAGAAATTTACATAAAGGACTAAACACAAACATTAACACACACTGAACATTAAGAGGGCGAGGAACTTTGTTGGGAAGAATATCATACAGGGACGAGTTAACTTAGGACAAGAGAAAAGGATATGAGAAGGAGAGCCATCGTCCAAGGCCACATTCACACAGCGAATGGTCCCTGACCCTGATCTTAGCCAAATGCACAGGCGTACACGCATGTCCAAGACGTAAACGGCATATTGTTGATAGAATCCTCCGATCAATATATTTTTGAGTAAAAAACCACGGTCGCTTTGGAATATTAGGTTGAATTAGGGCATAGTACCTTACCTTTAACTGATTTTGAATTATCCCAGAAATTATTCCAGGTCTTATAAAGATGGATATCTGCCAGCGCGAGCAGATCCTGGGCAGAGTTATAAAAGTGGTCAAGAGTACCACACTGGATGGCTAATTTGGCACAAGAGTCTGCAGATTCATTCCCACTAATTCCAGAGTGACCTGGAATCCACACGAGAGTAACGTCCAAGCCCTTTAGGTGACATGAGTACAATTCTTCACGAATCCTTAAAACAATTGAAGATCTTAATCTACTATGAACGGGTTTCCCTCAACGTCATTAAGCAGCTTAACGAGTCCGTAAAAATAAACGTCTGTTTAAAGTCATGGGATTGTGCAAACAGGACTGCTTCAAACAAAGCAACAGCCTCACCTGTAACACTGACGATTCGGGGGGACATTTAAATTGTAAAAATAATTTTGAATTTTGGGATCCAGCAAGCTGCACCAACACAGCTCTCCTTCGAAAGCTTTGAGGCATCTGTGAAGATGAGGACATGATTTAACCATTTTTCATTAACCAGCTCTTGAATTTGGTGTTGATGCAAGGATCTCCCTTGGTAAGGCCAATATTTGTGATGACATGCGGAGAATGGACAAGAGCGTTATAAGGTGTACGGAATAATGGGTTTGATGGAAAGGAAGACAAGGGGTGAGGGAGGGAGGTTAGCCTAAGGAAGCTATCCAGCAAGTAAGGTAAAGGCTTGCCACGAGGAATAAGTTCACATAATTTAGATAACTTAGACCTTAAAGGATGGGAGGACAGCTGTAACATTTTACTAACAAATTTATCAGAGAGGAATGTCGACGGATAGGAAAAGGAGGGTCCACACACTCCACTTGTAGAGCATTGGTGGGAGAAGACTTCATTGCACCTATAATAATCCGTAGGCACTTATGTTGTATACGATTCACTTTTTCTGTAGCTACTTTGTAAAGGGTCTAAAACGAATAACCCGTAGTCAATATGACTACGGATTATAGCATTGTACAGCAGTTTTTGAGAATAAGGGTGCGCACCCCACCACACACCAGACACAGCTCTTAAAGCAATTGATGCCTTTTTCACATTTTTTGCTGATATATTCAGCATGGGCAATTCCGTTCAGTCTTTTGTCGAGTATCATGCCTAGGAATTTTACATTTTCTGTAATCCGTATGGGAATATTCTCACTAAATATTTGGAAATTTGGAATATTTCTCTTTTTGGTAAACACTACCACTTGGCACTTTTCCACAGATAGCGCCAGGCCATGTCCAGAGAGCCACTGGTTTAGATAGTGCAAAGCAGCGTTCAGACGATAAGAAATGTCCTCCATTGACTTTGAACTATAATAGAGGACGATGTCGTCAGCGTACTGAAGAATGTTACAAAAGTCATTAACAGGACAATTCGAGGTCATGTGTATATATATTATATAACAGAGGACCTAAGAGCTGAACCTTGAGGCAGACCCTTCCAGACAAGTCTGGGAGGTACAGTAAGAAGCGGATGTTTCACAGATACCGTTCTACCGGTGAGCAAATTACATATGTAATGAGTCATCCTCGGCGGAATACTCAGCTGATGCAGTTTCTGCCTGAGTACCGGAAGAAGAACATTGTCATATGCTGATGCAACATCAGACAAACACCAACTAAATACTCACCTTTAGCAAAAGCTCGTCGAATGTCTGTAGTAAAAACGCTGAGACTATCAATAGTACTTAAGCCCTTTCTAAAGCCAAACTGAGAGGGCGCTAAGATGTTTCTACTTTCCACTATCCATTCCAGACGGTTCTTCAAAAGCCGTTCAACAATTTTTGATAATGTGGATGCTAAGGCAATGGGTCTATAGGAATTAGAGTCAGAGGGACTTTTGCCAGGTTTGAGGATAGGAATGATTATTTGAGATTTCCAAGTATTGGGATATTGCCTGACTTAAATATATCATTAGCCAAATTAAAAAATAACGCTTAGAATTTTCACTCAATTTGGCAATCAATGAATAGGGCACACCATCTTCACCAGGACTGGTGTCCTTTAAATCCGCCAGCACATTTTCGAGTTCCTCAAAGGAAAATGGGGAATCCATTTCTCTGAAGATTCAACAGGCGTGTTTATAAACAGGTCACGGGAGGGGCAGATGGAGGAGCCAATTTGTAGCAAAATCATTAAGCCAAAGGGACGGATTATTGGAGTTAGGGCTAATGATATTGTTAAGAGACCTGCGAAATCTCCTAATGTTTGTCCAGACAATTGAAGAAGGGGAGCGGGGATTAAGGGATTCACAAAAAGAACCCAACCAAGTTTCTTCTTTTTCCAAATACATTTTCTAAACCTTGCATCACTGCGTTTGTACTCATTGTAATTCTCCATCGTCATACAGGCCGTGTATGACGCCTCGGCAGATGTTCGCCGATTGACAAAATCAGAGCATTCCTGATCCACCAAGGATTGAAATGCATCCGATTTTGAATGGAGCGTGTTTTGGGAATATGTAAGTCAGCTGCAGATGTAATGACAGAGATAAACCGATCATAGCAAAGAATGATGTTCTCATAATTACCAGACTCAGGAAGATTGCCCAACATGCAATCCACAGAGTCTGCGTACTCTTTCCAGTCAGCTTTTTTTAAATTATATTTATGAAGTGAAGAAGGAACTGCTGAAGGATTTCTATTAAACATAGAAAGAAGGATGGGGAAATGATCACTACCATGGGTGGAAGGGAGAACAGACCATGATAGTTGAGAAGCAAGCGATGGGGAAGATAAGGACAGGTCAACTGCAGTCCTCGGATCCTGATTAGGATTAACCCTACGAGTCGGAGAACCATCATTGAGAATGCAAAGATTAGCATCATCAATCAAGTCCAGCAACGAAGGAGAAAATCCATCACAGTAATAACACCCCCACAGTGTGTGATGAGTGTTAAAGTCTCCCAGGACCAGTACAGGGCTAGGAAGCGAAGAGATTATAGACCTAAGCTCAAGGAAGAGGGAAGTGGAGGGATGAGGAATATATACAGAGAGGAAGGAGATATCAAAGGCCCTCACAGCAACAGCATTAATCTGTTGACTGTGAGGTGGAAGAGGGATAAGAGAATAAGGAGAGGAGTGCTGGATGAGGATAGCACTACCTCCATACCCGTCACTTCTGTCCTCCCTCAAACAGGCAAAACCCGACACCCTAAACGGGGAGTCTGGCACCAACCATGTTTCCGAGAGGGCAATAATGACGGGATCATACAGGGAAATAATACGCAGTAATTCATGCTTTTTAGCACGAACACTACTACTATTCCACTGCAGGAAGCTTAGTGACGCCATTGTTAAGGATTTGGAAGATTTTGAGTAAATTCTGGGCAACGTTGGACGGTATAGGGAGTTCATCAGCAGTGGAGATTATGCTGACCAAGGTCTCAGTCAGAGCAACCAACAAGTCTTTTCGTGACTCAGTTGAACTGTCTGAACCCTGATTAAGGGCACAACCATTGGGAAGGGAAGAGGAAGAGTTATTTATAATGGCTTGGTGAGCTTGTCTATCATACCCCTTCGCTGCAGGTGCGCGGGGACGGGGAACTTGGAATACTGTCTTACGGTAAGACTTGGTAGGACTTGCAGGGATTCTAGTTTGAGGTGTCTGAAGGTTTGTGAAGACAGGAGGGGTAAACATTTCCTTAGCAATATCTGCATAGGAACGCTTGACTGTTGGGAAACGGGAAGATGCTTCCATATAAGAGATACACTCTTGCGACATAATTGATTTTATGTTTTGTTGCCTCATGAACTCAGGACACCCCTTATCACTAGCAAAATGTTTTGACGAACAATGGATGCAAGTTGAAGTTTCCTTTGGGATGTCACATGTATCGCCAGTATGAGACTGGGAACACTTGTAGCATCTTGGCATCGATCGACACTGTGCTTTTACATGACCAAAACGACAACACTTGAGGCACTGGATTGTTGGCTATTTATACAGTTCGACTTGTAGGACAGACTTATATGAATAAACTCTTTCAAGCAATTGCTGACCTCGGAATGTAATTACCACTGACTGGGTCGGGACCCATGTAATCACACCCCTCACTCACATTCTTCCTGTTCATACGTCTTGCTTCTATCACCTCCCAACATGCAGAGGGAAATTCCAGAGAGCCAACAAACTCTTCCAACGACCATTCAACGGAAACTCCTTTTACAATTCCCATCCTTGTAATATTAAATGTTGGGATGATGCAAACATATTTACATAGACTAAGGATAGGATTAACTAAAAATTTGTTAGCTGCTTCACCAGATGTGAATTGGATACTGATTTTATTGCGACCCACATTTCTTACTCCATCATTAACAATATCACTAATTTTGTTAGTGTGAAGAAATTGACCAAACTTGATGGCCTTTATGGAGGTTCCTGCAGATGGATCAGAAGTTTCCCTAGACACATACACTATAAAAGGTCCTTTGTCTGAACTAATGTAAGATTTAGGGGCTTCAGTCATAGATGGGTGAACCCAGACATTTGGGATGGAAGGAGTGGCTGTTACTGGATTAACGATAGTTTTTTTCGCATTTTTCTTGACCAGTTGTCTCCTCACCTTGTCTTTTACGGGAAATTGTTTGTCCCCCAGGATCTGGAGGGTCAGGTGGAGGATCAGGTTCCATTTTTCTTAAAACTAACCTATAAAACTAGATTCCTACTTCTAACTTAAGCTAAAGAACAACACAAACACTTACTATAACAAATACCCTTATTACTACGGATCTTTTTACACAATTATATATTGTTTCCACTATTTAACTTAAAAAAAATTTACCAATTTAACATAAACTCTCACTAAAACGTGTGTCAACCAAAACACAACGCTAGCAAAGTCCGACAATAATTTAATTATTTGGTATTATTGCATTTATTTCATTGCCTCAATGATTCTCTGGAGCTAATATTGCTGTACAAAATCATTTATGTAGTATTTTTTTATATATTTGACAGTACTTACTTTTTTATATATTACTTACAACAGCTTATAGCTTTTTAACCTTAAGTATTATGCATTTAGTGACTTTTATTTAGTGTATTTCGAGATATAAAAGGCAGTCTCTTACATCTTTGAAATGTGTCTTGAGTAAGTACTCTCGACCTGAGTCGTTGAGATAACTAGCCTTGCTTGTTCTGGTGACATTTGACATTTATTTTAATAATAAGTTTTAAGTCGTGGAGTTTGTAGGTTTCAGAGGTGCTCAATTTGATATTTATTATCAAATTGGGCTCCTTTGACACTCTTCCGTCCCCTCTATCTGACGTACACAAGTGATCATCTTATTGATTCCAAGTCGAAAGTAAATAAATAAATAAATAATTATTATTAAAAGTTAAATGTTTGTATATAATATGTATTAATTTTTATAATTCATATATTTATATGAATTACAAAAATTCTCTTGCTGGGAGACTGGCAGACAACAGACTCCGTTGAAAACACATAGTGTAGAAAGTTTCAACAGATACTTAATTGACTAACTTAAAACAGTCGCATTTCATTTGCATTGAGGGTATCTTAGCGTATTCAACTGTTACCCACATTACATTCTTTTTGGTTCCATTACTTACATTAGAAATAACAATTATTTCTATGTTATAATAAAATAATCTGGTTTATTTCTGTGAATGCAGGTTCCGTCGTAGGGTAAAGAGTAAATCTTTACCATTTTATAGATTCTGAATATTGTTAAAAAAAATCTACTTTTCAACAAGCGAACGGAGTATCTTAACATTATCTTAATACTCTATCTTGCCAGTTACAAACAGGAAAAACGTGAGTTTGAAAAAAAATAACACCAAAAAACTTCTCAACTAAATACCTCTTTTGTGTAAGATTAAGACATTCATGATAAAATTATCCTCT
>JAZFAU010001355.1:0-11529 GCA_037178615.1 Dione vanillae
GGTGAGCCGGGCACTAACACAAAATTTCTAGAGGCAGTAAATGAAAAATGGTTGAATTTCTTACACATCTACACTGATGCGTCAAAGCTTTCAAAAGAAGGCTGTGTTGGTGCAGCTTGCTGGATTCCAAAATTCAAAATTATCCTACAATTCAAATGTCCCCCCGAGTCCTCAGTGTTTACAGGTGAGGCTGTTGCTTTATTAGAAGCAATCCTGTTCTCACAGTCCCATAACGTTAAACAAACTGTTATATTTACTGACTCACTAAGCTGCTTAATGGCTATAAAGGGTAACCCGTTTCAAAGTAAATTAAGATCTTCAATTGTTTTAAGGATTCGTGAAGAATTATACTCATGTCATCTCAAGGGTTTGGATATTATATATATATATTCTTTATTGCACACATAAAAATACAATTGAATACAAAAAAAATACATTTTAGTGTACAAAGGTGGGCTTATTTCTGAAAGAAATCTCTTCCAGCCAACCAGTGGAAGTGGGTAAGTGTCTAACAGCGGGAATGTGCAGTGCAATTGTAAAAAAAAAAAATATCAGATAAAAAAAAAGAATATTGGAATGAATTATGAAATGAATAAGAAAAATTTGTAGGAAATGAGCATATTTTAAAACATACACATACATATATACATACATACATACATACATAAATACATATACACATACATACACACATACATATATATAACAACATATACATAAATACATACATATTATGCTGAATAAAACAGTCTATATATTGCTAAAATAATTGCTAAAATAGTGATGCGAATGATAGGCTAGAAACTGTCTGTGAAATTTAATTGTTTTGACGTTCCAGTAAATATTTTTTTAATCGGGTTTTAAAGGACAAAAGGGATGGGCTTCTTTGGATAGAATTGGGAAGTTTGTTCCAGAGGGATGCAGCGTACACCGAGAAGGACTTTTGTAAAAATTTCGTGTTGCTCATAGGTACGTCAAGCGACGGAACCACGCCAGACCGCCTAGAGCGTGAGGGAGGGGGAAGAAGGTTGAAACGGGAACGCAGGTAGGAGGGGAAATCAGGATAATTAAGGATCTTAAAAAGAAATACAAGGATGTGCATATCACGGCGAAGTCGGATTGGGAGCCAATTAAGTTGAGCGCGAAATTGAGAGACATGGTCATACTTACGTAAGCCATAAACAAAGCGAATGGCCAGATTTTGAAGTCGCTCTAATTTATTAAGTAGCTCCTCGGTCACATCCAAATAGCAGATGTCAGCGTAGTCGAGGATGGGAAGGAGAAGACATTGCGCTAGCATAATTTTGGTTTTGTGAGGAAGGAAGTACTGGAGACGCCTAAGGCAATGGAAGGAGAAATGCATGCGCTTGCTGATTGCATTAATATGAGACGCCCATGACATGTTACAATCAATTATTAGACCTAAATTCCTAACTTCATTACAGTAAGGAATTGACACACCTGAGTATTGTATTGCAGGTATCGAATCCCACTTGACTTTGTGTCTAAGTCTACTGCTGCCAATAATTATGGCCTGAGATTTATTTGGGTTTACCAATAGGCCAAAAGATTCCGCCCAATTTTTGATGGCAGCGAGATCGTTGTTTAAAATTTCGATGGCTTCAGGTAACTCATTCAAATTACTATGGCGGTAAAGTTGCAGATCATCCGCATACAGATGGAAAGGAGAAGTAATGACTCTTGAGATGTTATTGATAAAAACAGAGAAAAGAAGTGGAGAGAGAACGCCGCCTTGGGGAACGCCAGCTGTGATATCAAGCCAGGACGAGGTTATATCGTTTGCTTTTACACATTGCCGGCGCCCGAAAAGATAAGATCGGAACCAGCTTATAGCTTCAGAAGAGACATTGACTGCTCGAAGAGTGCCAAGAAGTATATCGAAATCAACAGAGTTGAAAGCACTGCTGAAATCTAAGAGTACCATTACGGTTAGCTTGGTGTTATCCATAGCGCCCCGAATATCCTCCGTAATATTCAACAAAGCCCCAACTGTGCTGTGGAACGGACGGAAACCGGATTGTAAGGGACAGAGGAGATTATTGTTGGAAAGAAAAGAGTACAATTGGTTACTGACTAAAGTTTCTAGGACCTTGGATAGAACAGGGAGGATAGATATGGGACGGTAATCAGTGACGTTGGAGGGGTTGGGGATTTTGGGAAGTGGAATGACATAAGCACTCTTCCATTGTGAAGGAAAGACATTACTTGACAGTGAAAAGTTGATGATGTGGGTGACCACTGGTGCAATGCTCTCCAACACAGGAAGAATCATATCCAAGCTGAGGTTGTCAATTCCAAAAGCTTTTGTGGAAATGGAATGAATACACTTCTTGACATCATCCTCTGATACAGCTTTAAATGAAAATGAACTGAAGTCGGGTAGGCAAATTTGAGACAGTAAAGTAAGTGTATTAGATTTTATTTGGGGATTGATGTAAAATGGAGGAGTTGTAAAAAAAAAATTAAGAACGTGAAGATCCACTGAAACTTGACGAGTCTCAGTGGTTTTGCCCACACCAAATGACTCCAAGAATCTCCAAACCTGCGCTTGACTGAGATTCTTAATGGTATTGTGGAAATAGCGACGTTTGGCATCCCTACACATTCTGTTGCAGATGTTACGCAGCTTTTTGTAAGTAGCAAGGTTTTCGGGAGATGGAGATTTTTTATTTTTAACCTTAGCTCTGTCACGTTTTGCCATAGTATTTTTAATTACTTGTGTTAACCAGGGAGCAGGCGCATGCTTCATACGAACTGGTCTTGCAGGAGCGTGGATATTTTAAATTCTAATCAGTTCAGAAGTTAAAGATTCTACCATAGTGTCAATGTTAGTTGATGACACTAAAGGAGACCAGTCTATGTTTCTCACATCTTCCCTTAAGCGTGCGAAATCCATATGCCTAAGATTGCGCTGAAGAAAAATTTTACCTCTAACCCTAGGAGGACGCAAGTTATATGATAAAAAAAACAAGATCGTGAAAGGAAAAAGGAGCAGTCATTTGACCATGTGAATTAACAAGATTAAGGTTAGAGACAGAGATTATATCAATCTGAGAGGGCCTACTATTGGGAAAATAATGAGTTGGGGAAGACAAGGGTAAAAGGTGTAAGTCATATGACTCGTGTAGTTCTTTCAAAAAATGAGTTCTCCGATCCGTTTTCAAAAGACACGTGTTTAAATCGCCCATGCAGATCACAGGTTCATATTGGGGACGTAGGTTCTCAAGAATACCATCCAGAGCACTGAAGTAATTAACTTGGTCATTAGGGGAGAATAAGACTCCGGCAAGAACTTTTGAATGACGCAATGTCAGCTCCAAGAAAAGGTATTCAAGAGATCCACTATATTCTTGAGGAGAGCACATAACGACACTGGCAGGAATGCTGTCACGGAGATAAATACCCACGCCTCCACCACCCCGCCCAGTGCGGTCGTTGCGAAATAGCTTATAACCTGGAAGAGAATAACAAGCAGTTGAAAGCGAGGGTTTTAACCAGGTCTCAGATACAAATAAGCCGTCAACTACGCCAGAACTAAAGGATGCGAGAAGATCGGTAAAGTGAGCTGGAATACTCTGCGCGTTGATATGCACTAAGGAAAGGCCTTTAGAACATTTTTTGTCAAAAACTTTCGACAGTTTGTCACAAAGTGATTGGGAATCAAAATTATCGTCACTATTAGCACTATCATAGTTACTAGAAGAACATAAGAACAATTCGCTATCATGTAACATTTAAAAATAAAATAAATGAATATAGTATCTATACAAATAAAATAAATAAATATATACAAAACAAAAAAAATATATAATAAATATAAAAAAAAATAACAAATATAAAAAAAAAATGAAATTTACCAGTGCAAGTTGAATTTAAAATATAACACCAAAACTAAATTAACGCAAAGAAAAGTTATACAACGTAAAAAACAAATGCAATACACATAACGTAAAACAATATAACATTAGACAAAAACGAAAAAAAACACATGAAACGGAACGCAAAATAAAAGTACACAATAAACATTTGATATAAGTGACATACGTCAAAATTGAAAGTAAACAATTTTAACTCAGAAAATAAAAGTTACATTGAGATAAGGAACTAAGAATCCCAGGCCATTCTGGAATCAGTGGGAACGAATCTGCGGACTCTTGTGCTAAATTAGCTGTCCAGTGTGGAACCTTGGAACATTTTGTGAATTCGGCTCATGATCTGTTGTCTCTTGCAAGAACTCATTTGGATAAGTCCTGGTCCAAATACTGGGATTCGACAAAATCCCAGAAAGGAAAATATTACGCATTTCTTCAACCTGATATCCCAAAGCGTCCTTGGTTTTACTCTCAAAAATTTGCAGAACGGAAAGTTATTTCAACAATTTGTCGTTTACGCCTTGGACATGCATGTACACCTATTCATCTGGCCAATATCCGGGTCAGGGACCATTCACTGTGTGAATGTGGACTAGACGACGGTTCTCCTGCCCATATCCTTTTCTCTTGTCCCAAATTAGCTCGCCCCATTTATGATGTCCTCCCTCTTAAAGTCCCTCGCCCCCTTAATGTTCAATGTTTGTTAATGTTTGTGTTTAGTCCTTTGTGTAAATTTTTGTGTAAATATATTAAATATAATAATATTAAAGTATAAGCTAACACTCATGTAAATATATTGTTTATTACTAACCCCATTTATTGTCTGTAATTATTGTAGATATCTGTGATTTGTTATAGGTGAAGGATTTAAACTGGATCTCTTTTAAACATGCATTCTCCAACTGTGTAATGATATCTCTTTTTTTACCGTACATTCTCCTTTGTGTGTTCTCCATTCAACGTGACATTGGCGAAGTGAATTGTGCTCAACTGGCACGCTCGAAACGCCATAAATAAAGAGAAGAAGAAGAAGAAGAATATTGCTGTAAATTTAAGGTTATGTAAAAATAAATCGGCTTTTAACTAAATAAATATTAAGCCATTATCCACGTCATATGTAATCGTAACAAGTAAAAATTACAAGTAACTACACATATAAATTTGTGATAGACAATCTGTGATATACGTATAAATTTTTAGACATTTGTCTTTACAATTGGATTCGTTTTCAAATTTATTAATTCCAGTACAACAGAAAGATTACACGACGAATTTCGTACAATACCCGAGTGCATTATTCATCACATATATTAAAGTGGTAGACAGACCGAGCTACACGAATAACTGTAGCTTACAAGAGCCAGGTCCGAATTATGTAATTACCACTCTCTCACAGAATACCCTTGTGAACCAGCAGTATATTAATCCCGCTGTGTTCCGTCAAGTGAGTGAGAGTTCCGAAAATCCATAAAGGGGGGTTGGTGTGGGTATGTGTATATGTATGTGGGTAGGTTGGCAACGCATTCCCATTCTCTCAAGATGACGTAGACGTCTATAGGCCAGGGTGTCCACTTAACATCAGGTGGCCCTTCTGCTCGTTTGAAGTCTCATAAATACAAAAAATACATTTTTTAATTAAGTTTAGTTAAAGTATTTTTTTTGCTTTACTATTTATCCCGCACATGGCAGGGTAGGCAGAGGCAACTGCAGGAAACATACGAGCCTAGTGTTGAGACACTCCGTTGTTGAGTCGCTGCTTCCTGCGAAGAAAATGGAAATAGGAAAATCCATCTTCCCTGAGTGGGAATCGAACCCACAAACCGTCGCGTTTACACGCAGGCAGACGCTTATACTTCTGCGCCATGATGGTCCTCGAGACGAGTTAGAAGCATGAATTTTCTTATCCCAATAGACTGTGTAGTTGTATAATTCATTTAACCTAACGCCTCCTCGCTCGCGTTTCAAGAAAAATTGCTTTGGCAGGTGAATTATGAATATTGAAAAAAATATATATTTTTTTATAAAAACTAACTTATACTACGTGACGTCAACGTGTTGCAAATAACATAGTAACACTTTTTATAAACAAAATTACTTCTTCTTTTTTTATAAGAAGGACATAAACAACCTAATCAAAATCATGTTTAACTCCAAAATTCCGATACGACGCGTCATCTAATGCGCGTTAGTGTACAAAAGATGTATAATTCATAGCACAGACTATGGTATGAGATGTTCATAGTACGTTCGTTTGAACTAGTAATATTGATTTTCAAAAACAAATAATTATGCCAGTTTTCTAAAAATAGAAAACCAGTTACTATAGTATATCGTTTATCTAGTATTGGGTGTTAAAATTACTTCTTATTTACTTATTTCAAGTTCGATCTTAGAACGATATCATTATTTAAATACATGAAACATTACTTTTGTTTGTAATTAAATGAAAAAAAAATACAAAATGGAATATTTCTACTAAAATAAAATAAATAATAACTTCATTTAAAAGATAATATGAAAAAAAAATAATAATTTTTAACTACAACTATCGCAACTTATGCCATCTGTTATTAAGATAACAGATTAAAAACTTGCACTGGTTGTGTTTCTTAAGACTCTACATAGATGGCAATGATAACTAGATTTCTACTACTTACGAATTACAATCAATACAGTTCAGTCACAATTAATTTATGACTTATCTGTGACTAAAATTTAATGAAGACTGAACTGAATCTCAGAAATATCTGTTTTATGAGAGATATATCTGGGATTTAGATCAGTCCTCTTTTGTGAATTACGACATTAAGGGCGTACCAAGTTGAACAGTTATTTCAAAAAAATTATATCGCATAACACAATGTTGTAGAAAAAAATGGCAAAAATAGTTTTTTTTATCGCTTCACGCTTTATCCAGCGTATGGCAGGGTAGGCAAAGGGAATTGCAGGAACCATGGGGACCTATTGTTAAGACACTCCATTGTTTAGACCCCGCTGTCCGCCTTTTTTTGAGGCATTGCGTGTTGAGTGGCGGAACTCCACGCCGTGTTTCTCCTAGTTGCCAGAGCGAAAAAAATGAAAATAAAAATTCCTAAGTGAGAATCGAACCCAAAAACCGTCGTGTTTACAGGCAGACGCTACACTTCTACGCCGCAAAGGTCCTCAATAATAAACAAATAATATTTTAGAAGTAAATAGACATTTAATTGCAAAATAAAATAATTTAGAATATGCCAAAATATAATTTTGAAGTAAAATATAATATTGAGTTAAATTGTGTAATACAAAAAAGTAATTATTAAAAAGAATAAGATTTTGTATAACAAATAAGGAAATAATTGAAATACTTTAATATGCAAACTAGTCGTTTATTATTAACATATTTATATTTTACATTTTGTTTTAAGCTGCACTATAATTACACTTTATATATTATCATAAATATATTAATGGCCAGTTCTTAGTGTCGCCTGTTAATGTTTTTTTGAAACTCTGCAAAAAACAAATATAACATTAAAGCTATATTTACAATAAATAAAATATGATTTAAAAAGATTTTTGCTATTTCCAAAATAAATTGTTAAATGTAATACTCTAATACCTAAATTTTAAAAGAGCCTTACACTTTTGACAATTAATCAGGAAAAATCGATTAAAAGTCGATAAATTCAAATTCTCAATTCGAACAATAATATCTTTTTAAAATAAAACAGTCTATACATATTTTTCATAATAATTAAACGTAATAATATAATCTGGTTTATTTGTATCGATTGTAACGTAATTAAATTTTTTTTGGGTTAATTAGGCAAATAATTGCTTTGTTATTTCTTTTTTTTAGCTTTACGATTTATCCTACAGCATGCAGTTTTAAGTCGTTCTCCATTTTCCTCTCTAATTGTGGTACATGAGTATCGTATATATATACATTTGAAGCATATATCTGATTCTGAAGATAAAACTTTTACCTGAACTTAGGTGAGAAACGACGTCTTCTAGCCTCGTTTGATTCAATAGATTGGAGTACCGGTTTTTCCTAAAATTAATAAAAAAAGTAATGTTTTGCACAGAAAATAACAAAGAGTACACTATGAAATTAACCAATTTCCTTTAAATTCTCTTTTTATTGTGAGTTTCTTGTGTTTTATTTTCTTTTTTGTATAAATTAGTAAATAATTTTTATTAAGATAATGTTGTTCTACCTCCTCATTAGCATCGCCTTTTGGTGGGCCGTACTCAGCGAATCCAGGGGGACCGTATTCGAGGAAGCCTACAGGTTCTTGTTCCAAAGCACTAAAGAATAGATTTTTAATTATTATTTACCGTTTTATACTATATATATGTAAACTTTAATACGTAAAAATTATAGATGCATAAATATTTATTATGTTAATTAGGCCAGTTATATCTTATGACTCATAATTTTAAATAAAATAGTTAAGAATATTTTCCTTAAATCAGTGTGTAAATATGAAAACTGAATATAATTTAATTCTTACCCAGATCCTGACACGTCACCAACAGCTTGACTTAGTTCCGCCTAAAAAAGGAAAGGGAATGTAATTTTTTTTAAACAATTGTATCGTTGAAATTGATTGAAAATAGAAATATTAAAACAGGTTAACAGTAACACTTAAAGAAAACGTATAAAATTACTAAATCAAAATTTCGATGCGAGTTCAAATCCCGCTGCATTGCGTTCAAAATTTTCAAATTTTTCTTTGAGTATTTTTCCATCCTTAGCATGGATTAACACTTTAAAAATTATAAAATATTTACCTGTATAACTTTAACTTCATTTTCAACACTAGCAATGATATCGGGAAGGTTTTGGGCGGACACCAGACCAACTTCATTTACTGCTTGTGATGACACTGACTGAGACACTTCTGATTTTCATTAGATTGCGACTCACTGTCTTCCAGTTTTTGTTCTTGTTGGCTAATAGCCTCTTGGTTGGCAGATTCTTGTGATAATTGTTCGGAAATTACTTCCTGTTGAGATACTAATAATACTTCGGGTACTTGGGATACTTCGGACACTTCCGACACTTGGGATACTTCAGATACTTGGGATACTTCTGACACTTGGGAGACTTCTGGTACTTGGGATACTTCTAATACTTGAGATACTTCAGATACTTGAGATACTTCAGATACTTGCGATACTTCGGATACTTGCGATACTTCGGATACTTCCGATACATCGGATACTTGAGATACTTCGGATACTTCTGAGACTTCGGATACTTGAGATATTTCTGATACCTCTACATCAGATGGAGTGGATTGAGATTCTTCAAGTATCGCTAGATTAGCTTCACTACTTTCATTTACTACTGATTCAGTTGATCCTTCAGAACTAACCACATCTTCAGATTGCAAAACCTCAACATTGCTCACTTCGACCTCGCCAGCGCTTTGGGAGATTTCAGAAACTTTTTCGATTTCCACAATTGGTTCAGATATAATGCTCTTCTCTTCACTAACGATAGACGCAGTCACTGCTTCAGACGATTGTTCCACGTTAGCTGGAAGTACAATAATAATGTTTAATTTAAAAAAAAATTAATATACTCTACGTTAAAATAATTACATTTAGCGCTTTTAAAAAGTGCGATTACTCTTAATATTGTCTATATAAAATTTACAGTTACAACATTTATGTTCACAAAATTATTCTCATTTTTTTGTAGTTTACAAAAATACTACTGTGTTTTCTTAAGTAAAATAAGAAATAATTGATTCCAGCTATTACTAGGTAACGTTTGAATATCTTTTAATACCTTCAGAAGCGACTTCAGCTTCTTGAACAACGGCTTCCACTTTTATATCAACTTGTGCACCAAAGTTCTGCTCGACATCCACATCTGGGAGACCTTGGCTTATCAGGTTTTGGGAGACTTCTTGCACTACTGGTGGTCCGTATTCTCTGAGAAAATCTGAACCCGACGCCTCGGATCCTTCCAAGATTACTTCTTTTGGACTTTCTGATGATGTTTTCTACGATATAAAAATATTTTAATATAATTTCATTCAAATATTACATTTAAACAGATTTTTTTTATAAAACATAGATATTATTATATAAATATTATTATGTTATAGAGGACCGTTGTGGCGCATAGGAGTAGCGTCTGCCTGTAAATGAGACGGTTTGTGGGTTCAGTGGGTAAAGATATAAAAAAATGCTTATAATATATATTACCAATTCAGAAGGCAAATAGAAAGCTGGCCCTTGCGGCCTCCATCCACTTGGTAGGTACGGTCCAGATCCTCTAGCGGATACTGACGCTACGACGAAAAGTACTACTGCGAACACCTGAACAGATAAAAATAATAATTATTATAACATTGTAGGTTAATTTAATTAATTTAAATATAAAAAATTAAAGTAAGCTGTTATTAAAGTCACGTATAGCTTTTATTTTCTTAATATTTTGGAAGTGCTTTTTAAAAGGAATTTTTTAAAGAATATTATATTGTCCTAGATTTCTTTATGAAATGACAGAAAAAAGATAAAATTAAAAACGATCCAAAATCCAGCTTAACTAATTACACTGCTTACGATCTTAAAGGATTTCAAAATAATCTATTTACCATATTATTTTAATAAAAATATAAAGTTTATAAAATAATAAGTATTAAATATTTATAAAATAATTAAATTACCTTCATATTGTTCAGATATTGAGATCTTCGAAAATGAGATGCGAATGATGCTGTGCTATACTTAGAGCTGAATTTATACTAAAATTGGTCGCTATTAAAAAATCAAACAAACCAAGGTTTACGGTAAATATTTGAAATTTAATTAATTACGATTTGCACTTTACTATGTGAATTAGAGCGACGGTCAAGGCCATATATATTTATATATCCATCCATCATCGTGTTTAATCAAACCACCCAAGAAGCAAGGTATCCAGCAACGTCACATCAATTTTTTTCGTGATTTAAATAATTTTTTAGATAAATATATAATATTTGTATCTTGATGTAATTGCACGTTAAAAGATTATAAAAGAATATAACCTTATTCGTTATTTTTATGGTCAAGAAATGAAGAAAGGAAATATACTTATATACTATCCCATCAATATATACGAAATAAGTGCGATTTACACAGGGTTTATGTAAAACCTACCTTTTTTTTTCAAATTTCAGGTTCATATGAAATAAAAACTTGTTAGTAAATTGTCTTGATTAAGTGGAATGAAAAGCTTAGACAGATGAAGCGTGTGTCAATATACTTGTTTCTATTTGGTTCGTATTTGGCTATACTTGGTTCGATAGTCCTAGCCCTAGCTCCCCCAGGAAAAATCTACATTGTATTTTTTTTATTTTTAATGTATTAATCCACAGTAAGGACAGAAAATACTTTGAGAAAATATATATAAATAAAAAATTGAAATGAACGCATGGCTTAGTGGTTAGAGCGCTTGCACAGTATGCAAGAGGCGCGGGTTAAAATCTGGCTACGACAAAACGTTTATATATGTAGTGTTAAAACATGTCTCTTCTCTGAAATATGTACATAGTTAGTCTTTAGCTGAATAGCTTCAGTGAAAACAAGGTTAGTGGATTCAGATTCGTATAAATGTTAGGTTTAGTAAAAGAAAATTAAATATTTTTTC
>JAZFAU010001356.1:0-11500 GCA_037178615.1 Dione vanillae
TTTTAACGAATTGTATTGACCCAATGTACAGTAAAATTAATTAAAAAACACCAATATACTTAAGTATTATTTAGTACTTGCTAATATTACCCTTAAGACACTTTCTTAACTAACGCGCAGATCACCGGCGAGGGCCATTAAATTGGCGTAAATTTTTACGACGTCACTAAACTTATACTGTTTCCTTACTATACCCTATTTTGAACCTAATTAGGAAAGCGTTATCTATCTATATATATATATATATATATTATATATATATATATATATATATATATATATATATATATATATATATATATATATATATATATATATATATATATATATATATATATATATATATATATATATATTATATATATATATATATATATATATATATATATATAATATATATATATATATATATATATATATATATATATATATATATTATATATATATATATATATATATATATATATATATATATATATAATATATATATATATATATATATTGAGAAACATATTATATGATCATTCTAATATATTATATAGTGATATCGTAAATCGATTTTTTCCAGCGACTATGGGACTGTAGGACGGAGAATAAAAAATCACTTACTGTCTCATTTTCAGGTACTCCAGCTGAAGAGGTACAGGAAAAGAGGACTTTTGATTATGATTAAATAAATTAGACAAAAAAATATATTAGAGACAAAAAAGTTACTGGCTGGTAAGTAAAAAAAGATGTAGGGGAGAGTGGGGGAATTGGGAACACTTAACTTAAATTGTAAAAACAACAGTTTTTTACATATAAAAAATAATTAACTTTTATTTAGACTTGTACTTTACTTATTTATCTTCTTATAACCGATTGAAAATATCTTAAAAATCAACTGTTTATAAAAAAAATTAATGAAAACAAAAAACATTGTCGTTCCTTTTTACCCGACATCCTATGGGGTAATTGAGAACAGCCTGCGGGGCAAATGAGAACGATACGATATAGGGTAAAGAGAAATAACGTAGGAAACAGGTACAACTAGATTTTATTTACTTTCCGTAACAAAAATCACACACGTAACCTTTGCTGGTCTCGCCCGTAGTGCATTGCTTGTGGACCCAAATCTTACAAATGTTATCGTCGCTGCGATCATATCGTTATTACAGCCAGCAGTCAGTATCAGCTATGGGTTATTACAGCCTTTAATCAGCAATCTTTTTCTTTTAAACATAAACATGGGAGGGATATATATACCACTAGCGCTAACGGCATACACTACTGATGTCGTGACACCACGTTCTCCGCTTGTAGCTTTTCCTATTTGCTGAACACCTTTTGGAGCAGAAATCTTGTATTTTTTTTAGAACAGTGTTTATATCGACCTCATCAACATTAAATATACGGTGACCGGGTATATTGTGCTTAACTTGGATCATTTTCAGTTGGTCAAAAAACAAGTTTACTTCATTAGCGTTAAAAGCTCTTATTCGGTTAAGAGAAGCTTCTAGCATACGTAAGCTGTCATGTGGCATGTGGCATGGATGTCTGGTCATGAATCCGCAATACCAATGTTTCTCTGCTAGCAGAGTCGTTTTTTTTAAAATCATGTTTCATTGGCCTCAGCAAAACGAAGAGCAATTCTGTGCAAACAACACAGTGTGATGCCATGAAACGACAATTCGCAACATTGAACCATGTATTTTTCAAATTGTGGTTCTTGCTCATAATTAAATACTGCATATCTTCCACTTTTTGGTGTCTTGACTATGGTTTCTTTTAACTGTATAAGCAAAGTTGTTTTAGTTACTGAAAATTGAGTAGCTTCTTTGCCCAACGTGAGTCTTTTGTTCTTAACTTCTTCAATTGCTCGGCGAAGATCGTCGATTAAGTACCTTCTCTCTTTACTTCGAATGTATTTTCTAGGCGTCTAAAATATAATATCAAACATATTAAAATTAATATATTGATCATATAAAAGCAACACTAGATTAATTTCATTGTTGTGCGGGTAATTGGGAACATTCCTAATTACCCGCCACCAACTGTTCCTAATTACCCGCGGGCGACAGTTTCAATCAAAATGGTCACCACTTTCGATAACCTTTTTAATGTATTTAACAACACGTGGCATTTAAAAGAAGATAATCCATACAATAAACTTACAAAATATAGATTCATTGCACTCAGAAGTTTGACATTTACATCTGTTGAAAGAGAACACAAAAATTATAACAAAAATGAGAAAAAAATGTTTGGCTTACCGTGACTAGATGCGTGCGGCATTCTACTTCCACTTTTACTCGCGCATTGAAGGACACGGGGTTCGTAACTTGAATAGGTGTGAGATGGAATAGTAAGGATACAAGTGTGACTTATTGACGTGTTCCCAATTACCCGCCGTTCCTAATTCCCCCACTTTCCCCTACGAGAAAGACATACAAAAATACTATGACACATAAATTTATAAATATTCAATTATCACTAGTAAATGTTTAATGCAGATAATAGAAGGGATCCGTTTAGTAAAAAAAATACTAAAAGAAAATAAAAAAATACATAGCTTAAACTGTTAATTTTTTCTAATATAGTATCCATTAGTGTATATAGAACCTACTGATTCGTTAACAATCAGATAATTAGCAACTGCGCCATGACGGACATTTTGTTTATATTACATCGGTTTTAAATAAATAGCAAAAATATCTAATAACATACTGCACAACTGCACATAGCAGGGTAGGCAGAGGGTATTGCAGGAACGGTGAGAACCTGGTGTTAAGACACTTTATTATCTATTTTCCGCCTTTTTTAAGGCATTGCGTGTTGAGCGGCGGAACTCAACACCGCGCTTTGCCTGTTTGCCAGAGTAAACAAAATGAAAATGAAAATTCCATCCTTCCCGAGTGAGAACCGAACCCACAAACTGTCGTCTTTACGGGTAGTCTCTGCACCTATGCATTACGACTTTCCTCATTTAATTACTTTAAGATTTTTTATTACATTATTATATAGACTTTTTTCTACACTCATACTAACCTAGTAGAGTAACGAACCTAGTGTTAAGACACTCCGTAGAAATCATATAAGTTCAAGCCATTGGGCTCAGAAACCAAATTCCAAAACACGGCGTTGAGTTCCGCCAATCAGCAAACACAATATATTGTAATTTTTTTTTAGCTTCCCGCTTTGTCTCGCATATTGCAGGGTAGGCTGAGGTAACTGCAGGAACCATATGAACCTAGTGTTAAGACACTCCGTTACTTAGTCCCTGCTTTCCGCTGTTTTCGAGGCATTGCGTGTTGAGTGGCGGAACTCAACGCCGCACTTTGCCTAGTTTCCAGAGCGAAGAAAACGGAAATAGAAAAATCGAACCCACAAACCATCACGTTTAGAGGCAGACGCTTACGCCTCTGCACCACGACGGTCCTTATTGCAGCAATTATAAATACTTATTAATAGAATTCAATATATTACTACTAAAGTATTTAAGACAGAAGTGCATCGGTTGCGTAATAATATCGGTAAAATTGGTCAAGTGCTCTAGATAACCTCACAAAAGGATCGACATATCAATAAATACTCTAAAACCATTATAATTTTCGCAAACATTTTCATTTATTATAGACTGTTTGCGCAGCGGTAGTGTTAAACGTGATGGTTTCTGGTTCGAATCTCGTTGGATATGATAAATTAATTTAGATTCCATGCTCTGATAAGAAATGCAAGGTTGAGTTACGCCTTTCAACATTTCGTGTTTTAAATGTAGCTGTAAAAAATACAGAAAATAGAATAAATAAACAATAAAAAAGAATCACATTTATATTTTGATTAGTCGTTAGTCAATTCGATCATATAATCAACGCCACGCTTACGTAGTTGCTTACCATACCGAAAAAAATGGAAATGTAACATCAATTCTTCCCAAATTGGAATCGAACCCACAAATGATCACGTTAGGTGATGAAATGAGTGAAGTGATTGGGTTCGATCCACTTGATATAATCACTTTTGTTCACTTCCATATGACGGCTAAAGGCAAAATCTGATATTGAGTGTATCGACTTATCAAAACAATGAGTAAAATTCGGATGGAAAGTGAAAAGTTTTAAAACTAAGTTCTCTCTGCCTACCTACGAGTATAATGAATGAAACAAATGAAACAAATGGACGAGGACCGCCATGGTACAGAGGCGCAACGTTTCCTCGTATACGCGAAGGTTTGTTGGTTCGAATCCCGTATATATATATATATATATATATATATATATATATATATATATATATATATATATATATATATATATATATATAATATATATATAATATATATATATATATATATATACTATATATATATATATATATATATATATATATATATATATATATATATATATATATATATATATATATATATATATATATATATATATATATATATATATATATATATATATATATATATATATATATATATATATATATATATATATATATATATATATATATATATATATATATATATATATATATCTA
This sequence comes from Dione vanillae, assembly GCA_037178615.1. Lineage (NCBI taxonomy): Eukaryota > Metazoa > Arthropoda > Insecta > Lepidoptera > Nymphalidae > Dione > Dione vanillae. The sequence goes on from JAZFAU010001356.1 coordinate 4,528, forward strand.
TATAATATATATATATATATATTATATATATATATATATATATATATATCTATATATATATATATATATATATATATATATATATCTATATATATATATATATATATATATATATATATATATATATATATATATATATATATATATATATATATATATATATACTTAGTCTTGCCATAAATATTGTTATAAAGAAAAGCACGATTTTTTTTTTATACGTGACATTTATTCCTTTCATAGTGAGTTAGTTTAATATATCAATATATAACTATTAAAATATACAATGTTTATTCGAAGTGGTCCCCATTGGCTGCAATACAGTCTTTTAAACGTTGAGGCCAGTTATCAATAGCAGCACGAACTCTTTCTAGAGGAAAATTCTTCACTGCCAACCGAATGAATCGTTTTAGGGACTCCAAATTATCATGGCGTTTAGAGCAAGCCTTACTCTCTAAAACTGACCATAAATCATAATCCAATGGATTTAGGTCAGGACTTGACGACAGCCAGTTTTCAGTGCTGATAAAGTCCGGAACGTTAGTTTTCAACCAAGATTGGGTGGATCGAGCTCTATGACCCGGTGCCGAGTCTTGTTGAAAGCACCATTCTTTGTTATTGAACATGGTGTTAGTTAAAGACTTAACTACCGTCTCAAGAATGGTATTTTGATAAACTTGTGCCGACGTTTTAATACCTTTTTCACAAAAATATGGCTCAGTCACCCCTTCATAGCTAACACCCCACCAAACCATCACTGAAGTGGGATAATGCCCACGTTGTACTCTGTTTACTAATTGCGAAGCTTCTTTAGAGCTTCCAGCATAAATACGGTCATTTTGTTTATTAAAATACTGCTCAGTTGTAAAAATTTTCTCATCCGTAAACAAAATTTTTTTGTGACCTCCCTTTGCGTACCGCTTAAGTAGTTGTTTGGATTTTACCACCCTATTCTTCTTTAAATTATCAGTTAAGAAGTGACCAGTACGTCTCTTATAGGCTGCAAGTCCTAAGTCATCTTTTAATATACGCGACATGGTTCTAGGAGCTATCTTCATCTCCCGAGATAAAATCTTTTGCTTACGGACAGGATTTCTTCGAATTCTTTCCCTAACTGCTTTAATCACCTTTTTCACACGAACGGTACGGAACGGATCTTTTTCTGTCACAAACAGAGGAGGTATCATTGTACCTATCAATAGCCCGGTAAACAAACATTTGACTAATACCAAGCGGGTGGAGGGTTTTAAAAATTGCACTTTTCTCCATACCTACTTTATGTAAGGCAATCACAGCGATTCGGTTCTCTTTATCACCCCACTCCATTTTAATATAACAAAATATTTAACAATATAATGGCGCGAAATTAAGAAAACACATCAAGCAATCATATAAAAATGACAGATTCCAAATTCAAACGTAATATTTTCTTTTTTTGAATAGTAACAGTATTTATGGCCAGACTAAGTATATATATTACATCGTAAGTACGTACGTACTGGTACTTACTCTTTTAAATCTACGCAGATGAAGTTGTTGATAAAACTAATAACGTGCAATAATATTATTTATTGCTTATAATCATTTTTTTTGACATACGGGAGGAGGCCCACCTATTTTATGAAACTATAGGAAAAAGGATGTACAGTGGAGAGTGAAATTACGTAAGTCAAAATTAAAAAAAAAACATCGAAAATGTAAATAGTTAATACTTTTTGAAATATTGAAAATATTTTATTTATTTTTGAAAAAGTAAGTAAGTAAATCCTTTTTTTCTCTGCGCTTTTGGTGGAAAGTGCCGTGAAAGTTTTTTGACCAAAGCTAAAAATTAAAAATAATACCTTTCCACATGTAGAGATTGAATATATATATAAGTATCGCACAGTGCAGATTGTGCCTTATATCACAATGACTTTAACATTTCCACGACCATTTTTAATATCATTTAAAACTAAAATCGGAAAAACATCTAAATCACTTAACACTAATACAAGTCTTAAAAGAAACATCAGAAAATATGTAATTCTATAAAAAAATATTAATATATAATCATAATTTAACAATAAACATTGCATTATGACCTGTATCTTTTAACATATAGGGTCTACATTGATATATATTTAGAAGAAATATAATGCTGGAGCCAGTGCTCAGCCTTGCCTAACCTGTTTTTTCTACATATCACCTTACCTATTCTAAAGTAACACAATTACCAAGACAATGTCAATTAAGTTTTTTTTTTAATTTTAATGTGTTATTTAAGATTTAAGAGTTTTTACTGTAGTTTATTACGTGAAATGCTTCACTCAGCTTCACGCTTTATCACTAGCGACAGAAAAAGTAGTGAAAACACTCTACAAGTAATTTTCTCTAGTTTTGTATATTCCACTCAATACGCAATGCCTCGATACAGGCGGAAAGCGGGGACGGAAAAAGCAGAGACTAAGCAACGGAGTGTCTTAACACTAGGTTCATATGGTCCCTGCACATCCCTTTGCCTACCCTGCAATATGCGGGATGAGCGTGAAGCTATTAAAAAAATATAAAAATTTTATTAATTTTTAAAGGCCCATCGTGGTGCAAAGATACCTCTGCCTGTAAACGCGACGATTCGTGAGTTCGATTCCCACTCGAGGAGAATGAATATTTCTTAACCTTCAACAAAGTTGTAAGGTTATATTCATACATATCTACAATGGATTTTCTCGATAAATGGATTTTCAACGGGTTTTGTCTTCATTTGAAATATTATTTAAAAAATCAATTTAATAATATGAAGAGGACCGTCGTGGCGCAGAGGCGCAACGTCTGCCTGTAACGCGACGGTTACTGGGTTCGATTCCCAGTCGGGGAGGATGGATTTTTTCTATTTCCCATTTTCTTCGCTTGGCATCTAAGGCAAAGCCGCGGCGTTGAGTTCCGCCACTCAACACGCAATGCCTCGAAAACGGCGGAAAGCGGGGGACGGAGTAAGCAGGGACTAAGTAACGGAGTGTCTTAACACTAGGTTCGTATGGTTCCTGCAGTTCCCTCTGCTTACCCTGCCATGTGCGGGATAAAAGCGTGAAGCTAAAAAAAAAAAAGCGTAGAATTTTTAAATTAATTTTTGAAGAAATGCTACTTAAAAAAATATATGCCATTAGTAATATACAAGAATACACGTTTCAATGAATATCGTTAAGTGGGTAAAATGCACTAACTAAAACCTAAATTTATGAAAAAAATTTAACAAAATTAATTTAATATTTATGAAATTTAAAATTTCTATAAAATATTATAATTTGTTGTAGGAAATATTGAAAAAGGCCCTTAAAATTTTAAAGACTTAAAATTTCTTATTTTTTTAATATATTTTTGTGGGCCCTTTGGGAAAAAGGGGTTCAGAAAAAAATGTTTGATTTTTAATACGATATTTTTTAAAGAAAAATTTTCCGGCTTAAGTTCCGCACTTAACTAGGGATACACGTAATATGGGGAGTGCCCCAAGCTCTTTTCCCTTTCCCTTTTGGAAAAGGCCCCACAATCGGATAAAAATCCCAAAAATTTTAAATTGATTGATCTTTGAAGCTAAGACATTTTATAGAATTAAATAACTAAATTAAAAACCCGGGTTCGTTAAAGGGAGTCTATGGGACTCCTCAAACCTTTTTTTTTACGAATTTTTTTTGTTTTTTTTTAAAAATTCTTTTTAAAATTTTTCTTTTCGAATTACTTACAGCTAGACTTCCCTTTTAAAAAGGAAATTTTTTATGGTTAAAAACTTCGGGATTTTTTTAACGCTCCCACTTAATTAACAAATTTATAATTTAAAAGGGTTACTTATTTTTTGGTTTTAAAAATTATTTTTTTTCCTAGGTTTTTTTTTATCATTTTATTTTTAGTTCGAAACCCCCTTTTTCCCGTTTTAAAAATTAATTAAATAGTAAAAATTAAAAAAAAAAATTAATAAAAAAAACCAAGATTCTCCTTGAGTAAAAACAACAGTGAAAAGTGTTTTTAAAAAAATTGTTTCTCTACTTACTATAAAAATTAAAAACAAAAAAATTTGTAAATTTTATACTTTAAAGGGAAACAATTTAAACTTTTTTTGAGGCTTCTTTTTTTTTTATCAGAGAGCAACAGTTTCTATTGAAAAACCGCAAAAATTTAATTCCCTCTCGCAATCGCGAGGAAATGGTAGGAACCGTAGGAACTTATTTGTTAAGACCTCCGCCCCCAAAAACATTTAACTTTGTATCCTTATCTATAGAAAATAAAACAAATTTTACAATAACAAAATTTTACCAATATAATAAAAAATTTTAAAATTCAATAATACCAAAAACTGTAACCGCCCCTAGGTACTCTTTCGCAACTTAAATTTGAACGGGATGCCGTTTTTGAACGACCCAAATTTTATGTTTAAAAAATTCCCCCTAATAGTTTTTTTAAAAACCCAAATTTTCGTTTTAAAACGAAAACTCATGTTTTCATTCGTAAAAAACCTTTTTAAAAGCAGCCCCCTTTAATTTTTCTTACACACAATAAAAAACTTATTTTAAGTAGGGAAAAATTTTTAAACGGGACTAATCCACCAAATCCCCCCACTAACCTTTCCGTGATCAAAAGGCGGCGCAAATTTTTCAAACCAAAAAATTTTCCCGGTTTTTGACAATGGCATTATTAGGGGTTAGACCCATTTTTTTTAGATAAAAAAAAGATTTTAAGGGACATCTATACATTTTTTCTAAAAGCTAACAGATAGTTTCTATATAGAAAATAGTTAGCTAATTTTTGCGGCGGTTTTCAAGTAAATGGGGGGGGAGGACCGTTTTATTTTTTGTGTAATTTTTCCATTCCGATCGGAATAAATTTGGTTTTTTAAAGGTTTTTTTTTTAATTTTATTCTAATTCCCTTTTATTAGGCAAGAAATAAGCTTGTGCGCAAATCTACCTTTTTCTAAAAAAAAGAAATTTTTTTTAATTTTTTTTTAGTTGATTAGAAATTTTAATATTTTTTAATAATTTTTACGTAAAAAAATTTTAAAAATGACCGAACAATTAAAAAAATATTTGCATAATTGATCCGTCGGAGGGGAAATTGAGTTTTACGACGATCGTAAGTTCATTCCTTTTTAATACTAAACATTATCAGTTCTTTTTACACGTGGCGAAATGTTTAAAAAAAATTATTAAATACAAAAGATAATAACTATTTTAAAAGAATTTCCCAACTTATTTCGTATGTCGCAAAAATAAGCCCTTTTTTCACAAGAACTCACTACCCGATAAATGTCAAACAATCGATAAAAATAAAAAATAAAACGATGGTAATAACAAGTATTGCATGTTTTTCTTAAAAATTTAGTTTCCTTTGAGTAACAAAAGTCATTATTTAATTTGCTAACATCTTGGGGCAAATACTTAAATTACCTGAAATATTCTAAATATAAATTTGTAACCCCTTAGAATTATAAAAATTGTTAACTTCTGATCTTTATTTACGGGTATAGATTTGGTGCCTTTTAGTTTTAAATTTTTACTCAAATAAGCGGGGCGTGAGTTGCCATTTGACATGCAGTGTCAAAAAAACTGATAAAAAAACATCAAAAATCTTTTATTTTAAATTTCTTTTCAATTTTTGGTAGGGAAAAACAAAGATATATATTTCTAAAAATTTAAAAATTCTATTAACAAGAAAAAATTAAAAAAAGCATTTTTTAAAAAATGTTTAAATTTAAATTTAAATTTTAAAATTTTTAATAAGTAAAAAATATTAACAAACATTTTTTTTAAACTCCACTTTATCCCGCACATGGCAATGTAGGCAGAGAGAACCACGGGAACCGGGAACCCTAGTATAAAGACCACGCTTTCCCCCTATTTTCCGTTTTTTTTTGAGGCATTGGTGTAAGTGGGGGAACCCAACGCCGCGCTTAGCCTTCTCCGAAAAAATTTGTTTCATAATAATAATATACAGTGATACTTAAATAATACATATATGATGATAAAATTCCCCTTCAATTACCTATTACGACAGTCGATGACAGATGCGACCATATGTCGAAATTTTACATAAACATATACATTATATTTAAAATTTTTTTTAATATAAAATAGCCAAATACAATACAAAAATGAAAAAAATATATAAGGGTTTCTTTTAACATATTTCCTAAAGTGTTTTTGCTACGTTTCACGCTTTATCCCGCATGTACGGATAGAGAAAATTTAAGAATTTTGCCTTGATAATTTTTTACAGGAGTGCAGTAGTGCGTGTTGATTGGAAGATCAATAACGCCCCTCGTTTTGATTACTTGCCATTTATCCCCCAATTTATTTTAAATATCGGGTCCCCTTAAATATTTTTAAAAATAATTTAAACTTAATAGCGTTTTTTTAAATTTTTTTAAAATATTACCCTGTTAAAAAAAAAAGGCAAAAAGGTTGATATTAAAATATTATTAACAAACCGTCAAGTGTTCCTATGTAGACAACTACACACCAAAATGATCCTACATCATAAAAATTTTTCAATATTGAACAGCGCAGAGACTAACCTGCTGTAAGAGGTGACGGTTTTTTGGGTTCAATTCCCCCCTGGGGAAAAGGATATTAATTTTTACAAAATGCAATCCTCCAAAAAAACGAAAAAAAGGGGACAAAGTCTTTAAATTAGGTTCCCAGGTAAAAGGGAAATTTATAATATATATATATATTAATAATATATATATATATTATAAATATATATAAAAATATATATTTTATATATAAATATAATTTTATATAAATATATATATATATATATATTAATTTTATATATTTATATATATATAAATATATTTTAATATTATAAATATATATATTTTAATTTATATAATCTAATATTTTAAAATTTTTAAAAATATATCTATAAATATATATATAAAATTATATATATATATATATAATATAAAATTTAATTTATATTAAAATTATATATACTTTCTTTCCCAAA
>JAZFAU010001357.1:0-11443 GCA_037178615.1 Dione vanillae
GTGGCCTCGTTCTTCGGAAAGATAGGTCATTACGCGACAGTTGTCTTAGAGGATCAGAAAACGGTTAATGTAGAGTGGTACACTAACAAATGTTTGCCACATGTCTTGGAAAAAGTTCGAGAGAAACGACCTCGCAGCAGGATTCTCCTTCATCACGACAATGCCTCGTCGCACACCGCCAGGCAAACGATCGACTATTTGGCGACCTTAGACGTGGAATTACTGGGTCACCCGCCGTATATCCCCGACCCTGCGATTTTTATTTATTCCCGAAAATAAAAGAAAAACTTCGAGGAAAACATTTTATGGACGCCGAAGAAGCAGTGGCTGCGTTTCAAAACGCCGTTGAAGAGACTCCTAAGGCCGAGCGGGCAAGGTGCTTTTCTCAATGGCTCCATCGAATGCAGCGATGTATTGATGTAAATGGACGCTATTTTGAAAAGTTATAATAAAACTAATAACTTGCTAGAATGCTTAGTTTTTGATTTTCTAAGAACTTTCAGTTTGACCCTCGTAAGTATACTAACTTCTATATAAAATTGGTAAAAATAAGCTTCTATTTTGAAACCTTCTCGTTTTTGTAACTTAGTAATTTTATACAATTATTTAAACGACAGTTTAATTGAAAATTATATTTCAAGGTGCAATCATAAACTCATTTGACTAAATAGTCATATCTATATATGTAGAATTAATGTTTATAATGACGTTGATTGTAAATTACCGCAAAGGAAAGACGTCGTTCTCGGTTCAATATAAATTTATAAGTTTTATTATATCTTTGTTATATCCTCTTAAAAATTGTAAGCAAATTATGGATGTAAATTACAATATATGTAGATTAATCTTTATAGAATACTTATATTGAAAAATAAACCATTTTATTTTAAGAATTAAAGAAGTAAAGAGTGAATTTGTAAACTTGTTTTGGAAATAAAGGTGAAAACATGATTAAAGTTGACTTATTGTAAATTTATAAAATTAAATTTGTTTTTTTTTAGCTTCACGCTTTATGCCGCACATAGCAGGGTAAAGTGTTCCGCCTTTTCGAGGTGGTAAGTGGCGGAATTCAAAGCTGTGATTTGACTAGTTGCTAAATAAAAGTGAAAAAATCCATCTTCACCGAGTGGGAATCGAACCCACGAGCTGTGGCAATCTCGCGCGACGGTCTCCGATTATCTTGATATATTGAGTTTACTAAAATTGTATCTTCGTTCCTATATTTTTAAAAATATAATAAAAATTTCGTTCCTTTCGTTGATTTTTTTGAAAACAACTACTAGTTTTTATTCCAGATTGTTAGAAGTTTATTAGTCTAGCAATTTCTTACCATAACAAAGGCAGTGACAGAGTAAAATTCTTATGTGTAACTTCAGCTGCTTTGGGTAATCCTGTTGTCCCACTTGTAGATATAATGAATGAGGTTGTTTCTTCTGGATCGAAATCTGTGGGTCTTAAATGGCACTATATTATGTATACGAGAAAATAGTATGTCTGGTAGAATTTTTAGCTCTCTGTATCTGTAAAAAAAATGATTACACGGAAAGAATAGTAACGTAAAATTAAAGTTAAGACTGTACGCCAAGGTCGTGGGTTCAAAATTTACTTTGAATAGTTATTATTTTGATTTCCCTGCTCTTGTACAGTAAGTGCAGCGTTGAGTTTCGCCTTTCGAATTTGATCGAAAAAGGAGGTCTAGCATTAGGTATATAGGATAGTAAGATCATTTTTTATATCTAAATACTCTTAATTTAAAAAGTAACATAGTACTTACTTTTTTCCTCTTTATCCTACATATAGAAAGATAGGCAGAGTAAATCTAGTGTCAAAACCCTCCGTTCTCTAGTTTACGTCTTTGAAAACGTTGAAGAGAACTCAATGCAGCGTTTGATTTTATTATCATAGGTAAAAAAAGGTCTTCTAAAATAATTTTGTTTATAAAAATCTAATCTTACCTGAAGTCATCAACAGTTGTATCGTCAGCGTATTTTTCCATAAATTCCGGAAAGCTGCATAAATAATCTCCTTTATCAAATGTCACTATGATGGCATTTAAATGAATTTCGTTTAAAGCTACTTGAACATCTGGTGCTTTCTCGCTTTGACAGAATATTATTTTCGGTTCTGATATAGAGAAAGTGTCTCTAAGTTCTTCTATAAAGAATAAAATGGAAGGTTTGCAAAACACATAATTGTTTCGTACTCCCAACTGAAGTGATCTTCTTTTTACAGTAGTATATAGGTTCATAGAGTAAAATATCGAATATATAATATCAATATCGAATATAGCATAAATAGTCAACTCCCTCCTGGAGGAAGGTCCGGTAAAACGCCTGAGAACTCCCCGGAGAGCATGTATGAAGAGGTTAATGACAGTGGACGAGGCGAAAGAGGTATGCAGATACGGCGTTCCGTTCTTTCTGACTACCCCGCTAGGCATAGAGCGTGAAGATGTGTGTGTGTGATAATAAATAGTAGCAATTAGTAAGCAACAAGCACAATTGCAATTAATAAGATTTAATATATGAAAAAAATATTTTAATTGTCGTACCTTAATACTCGTATAATAGTTTTTATTGTAAACCAGAAAAATAAAATGTGCATTTATGTTCAGATCATATGCACGCGCTTATCATTGATTTCGTGTAATTACGTGTATCATTGGAATATAAATAGATGTCATTGATATTTTTCATCAATTGAAAAAAGCACGTTATGGTATGTATTGTATAGGCCGATACATATTTTAAGTGAGGTCCACAAGTGAGGTGTACATAAGCCATACCTTTTCAATAAAACTTAAGTAAAGCGATTTTCAGAGATTTAAAGTGCTTCCATAATAATATACAGCTAAAAAAAGGTGGCTAATTACTATAGGCTCAAAAAATACTGATTTATATTTAAAATATTAGTTGAATAGTTTATTTATACTCCATAGGCTGTATTATATGGTTAGACGACTAGATAGTGGTTATTATAGTCAGATTTAGAGGCTCTTTAAATGTATCAAACTGGACATTTTTTCTTTTAAATTACTTTTTTAGTACTTACTGACTCCTAATGTCCGGTCAATGGCAGATATAATAATACCAGTATAAAGAGCTGCATAAAAAGGCACTGATAGTTCCAAGTGATTCGGTGCCATCAAAACCATAACGTCTCCCATATTTAGGCCAATATTTCTGAAACAGGTTGCACACCTGACTGTTTTCTCCAAAATCGTAGCGTTTGTGTCAAACTCACCGGTAGCACCGTCTATCTAAAAAAATACTTACAAAATTAATCACAAAGCTTTTCGGACAAAGCTAAAATGTTGATTGCCTTATTATTTTAGATGTAGTAAATAAATATTCTCCATATATATCATAATGAAAAATTTGTCAAAGTATATGTTTTGAAAAAAAAATCTTGTTTAATTTTGTAGCAAATGAATATATAAAACGTAAACTTAATATTAATACTGAAACAAATAAATAAATAAATGAATAAAAACAACTTTAAAAATAACTACTTGCAAGCACATGCAAATACTGTATTTGCTCGGCAACAAGCAAGCGGCGCTGCAAAACAATGTACCTAATCAACCAACTCCTGCTGTCGCGTCCGGAAGGACTATTGCTTTAAACACAAGCGTAATTTTCGTGTCTATATGCAGGACGGTAACGCACACATCTGTGAATATTTGTACCGTGACTCCTGCGGTGTGCCTCGGTAGTTCGATAGTTTTCGGGAGTAATCGAAAATCTTCGTTACGTCTTCGTATATTCCGACTAAATTAAATGTTAGACGGAAATCTAAAATAAGGTTTTATTTGTTTGAAAGCAGAAATGTTTTATTAGGCAGGACGCGTTTACTATTTATTTTGTTTACGCGAGTATATGTACGTATATTTACATACATAACTTCACGCTCTATCCCTAGCGGGGTAGTCAGCGAGAACGGAGTACGAAACGCTGCGGTACCTGCATACCTCTTTCGCCTCGTCCACTGTCATTAACCTCTTCATGCATGCTCTCCGCGGAGTCCTCATGCTTTTTACGTAACCTTCCTCCAGTATCTTCGATACTGTTTTCGAAAGTCAACCGAGGTCTCCCCTTACCTCTCTTACCACTCACTTTTCCATCGTATATCTTTTTTACCATTCTTTCGTCACTGATTCTTTCGACGTGCCCAAACCACTTGAGCACGTTCTTCTTCATTCTTACACTGACATCCTCACTGGTACCTACCATCCTGTGTACCTCTTCGATGCGGATTCGGTCAGCTAAGCTGACTCCGCATATCCTTCGAAGAGATCGCATCTCCACAGCATTCATCTTTCTTTCATTCTTCTTCTGTAATACCCACGTTTCACTGCCATATAACAGCATCGGAACCAGAACTGCATTGTGTACGGCCAAACGTGCAGCGACGCTGACGTTCTGCCGTCTCAACAATGCAGCTAAGGCACCGTTCATTCTGTTACCGGCAGCAATACGTCTTTCAACATCCATTTCGTATCTACCATCTCTACTTAACATACTCCCCAAGTATACTACTTCGTTCACTTGTTCTAATAATTTTCCATTCACAAAAATCTTGCATTATGTCCTTTCCTCGTCTCTTTCAAATACCAGAACCTTTGTCTTACTTCCATTCAGGCTTAGACCATTATTTTCACACCCATCTTTCAGAATGGTGACCAATGCCTGCAACTCGCTTTCTGATGATGCAATAAGCACTGCATCATCTGCGTACAACAAGCAATTTACCTTCAAGTCACCAACTTTTACACCCATGTCACTTTCTCTCAGTCCTTGGAGACAGCTATCCAAATACAAATTGAACAACCAAGCCGACAAGGCACAGCCCTGTTTGACACCCGATTGGATGCCAAACCGAGGCGACATGTTGGCTCCTACTCGCACACAGGCTCAGTGATAAAGAGACTTTACAGGCTGCAGCAAGGGTCCGCATACAATCGTCACATTGTACCGGGGTAGTATCTCCCACAACTTCTTTCTCACAACCCTGTCAAACGCCTTCTCCAAGTCCACAAAAGCACAGAAAACCTTTTGATTTACAGCCAAAAACTTCTCCGTGACCTGAAGCGGAAAAGATCTGATCCATGCATCCTCTTCCAGGCCTAAAGCCTCCTTGGGCCTCCCACGGTAGCCTTTCGGATCTTTCTTGCATTCTTCTCGCTAAAATTTTTGCATATACTATACCACCTAAGCTAATCAAACTAATAGCCCTATAGCTTGCACAGTCTATCTGTGAACCTTTGCCTTTATACAAAGGCACAATGACTGCACTTTGCCAATCATCTGGGACCTCCTCCGATTTCCAGCACAAATTGCACAAAAACCAGAACAAGTCCAAGATGCGAGGTCTACCATATTTGACCATCTCGGCAGTAACTCCATCCGCTCCCGCTGACTTACCACATTTCAAGCTTCTTATTGCACTATCAACTTCTTTCATACTGATTTCGCCATCTGCTACATCAAGACTCGGCTTGTCGCTGTTATTTGAGGCAGAAGTGTCATCACATTCATATATCTCCTTATAGAATTCCGCCCATCGTTGCAAAACGTGTGATCTGTTTGTAAATATCTCACCGTCCTTCGAAAGCACCCCTTTCATTCTAAATGTTGACGAACAACTCCGTGAATCACTAACTTCTCGCCAGAAAAGCTTCGTGTTCCGGAAGTTGTTCGTCAACCTTTCATCTCTTTTACTCTCGTTTATTTCACGCTTCATCTTTATCAGTGCTTTCGTTTGGTGCTTTTGCAGCTTATACTCTTTCTTTTTAATCTCTCTCATACTTTTATTCTTACCCGAGGCTTTATAATCCTGCCATGCCTTCTTCTTTCTTTCTACAGCATCTTTCACTTCATCATCCCACCGTTCGTCACGCTAAAGCCTTTTTTCCTTGTACCACATACCTTTGTCGCAGCTTCCACCATGCATTTCCTAAGGTTCTGCCAGCATACTTCAACACTTTCATTTCTTATTTCACAACTGTCTAGCTTTTCGGAAACCCTTTCTATATATTCCTCTCTGATCGGTGGATCTTGAAGCTTCCAGCTTCTTATGCGATCATTCGATTTCAAGTACGAACACCTCGTGCGGTTACGCCATCCTACGAACAAACCCCTAAATCTAGCAATTACTAGATAGTGGTCCGTTCCCAAGTCGGCACCCCTAAACACACGTGTGTCCATCACTTGCTTCCGAATCCGCTGATCTACTAGGATAAGTTAATCATACTTTTCTCTCCCATGCGCTCCCACGTATACATGTGAATTTGTTTGTGGTCAAACATCGTGTTTGCCACAAACAAATTCCTTTCCTTGCAAAGTTCCAAAATGAGCTTTCCAGCCTCATTCACTATTCTGTCACCATATTGACCTAACACACCTTCGTAACCACTTCTCGCGGTTCCGACCCATCCATTCATGTCTCCACATAATATTAATTTTTCATTTCCTCTTACACTGCCTAGAACATCCCTGACACTCTCCCAAAACCCCTCAAGTTCGCTCAATGAAGCTGAGGATACCGGCGCATATGCCACCAACAAGAATATTCTTTTTAAATAAAACAATTTAACCGGATTTATTGCGTATATTAACATTATTTCGGAAACCCGACGTTTCGAACACTTTGCAGTAGTCCGTGGTCACGGGTAGCCAGTCTACGCGATAAATCCGGTTAAATTGTTTTATTTAAAATGTATAAAAATCGCGAAAATCAAAGAAAGAATATTCTTGTAATCCCCAGCTTGAAGCCAACCTAAAGCAGTCTAGGGTTGATCGCCTCGTACTCTACCACTACACTAACCAATCGAGAGGACAATAACACACCTACACCTTGACACCCGCGTTCGCTCTCTGGAACGCCAGCCAAGAGAGCGACGCGGCTGCCCGGCAAATCCGTTGCATCATTACCCTTTCGCTTGGTCTCAGTCATACAAATGATATCCAAATCTCTCTCATCCATCACATCTAATAGTTGATTCATCTTCTGGTCCATCCCTCCTCTTACATTCCACGCAGCTTTTGCATTTGTAAGCTCCGTCCTCCACTTCCCGCCGTTCCGGACATGGCGTGCTGGGTTGCGGTCCCCAACGCTGCATTTGTCTCCACTTTTCACACCAGCGGGGACGCACTGGTGCGCGTCGCCTCGGGGGGACGCCCTAGCAATGTGCTCCCGTATGGTGCTCGTGGCTGATGGAATGTTGCAGCCCTAGCTAGGGCTGGCAGGGATCGCTGCGTGCAAGCCTTCCAATCCAATCTTCGACCTTAGCCTTCTACCGACGACGTATATTTACGCGAGTTTATATTAGAAAATTTTTCGATTTAATATTTGATAGTGTATATATAGATTCTATAATAGTTATAGTGATTTGCACTCACTATTAAAAATAGTGAGATTCTTCATTTTTTATTTCTGAGGTCATATTTTAGTTTATTATTTTACTTATTAAATTTATTTCCACCGCGCCGAATACTTTTCGACTTAGACATCCGTCGCAAGTCTATGCTAAAAATCTATAAAAGTTTTTGTAGCCGAGTATTCCGGCGCACTCCCAGTATCGTAATCCTCACGCCATTGGTAGATATGTAGTTTTCTTAAGATATAAAACATCTTGTATTCTTGTGAAGCCTAGTGTAGGACAGATGCGTTAAAGTTTAATTAAAGGCATATACTTGAATATTTTCTTTTCTTTTAATTAAAAACTTTTTCGGAATCAATATAAAAATATGTAGAAAATAAAAATTAAACCTGTATGACAGCATTTGGGTCATCCTTTAAACACTGTAGAATAATTTTGCCAAGGTGGAATCTGTCACTGGGAATGCCCGATTTTGTGATAATACGAGATGTTATCTCCGCCATGTACCAATGAACTGCGTCATTAGGGAGTTTCGATGCCATCTTTTGATTACTGTAATAATAAAATTTAATATGATTGAAACATTTTTGGAGTCATTTATTTCTTATTGTGACACCAATTTTTTTTTTATTATCAAATATTTACATAATTAGTGGTAGTAGTCGATTTAAATATATGCTAATAATTTATTTCAATATTATTTAGTCTCTTAAGTTTTATTTGTTGTAAACTTGATGGAGGTATGAATGATAACAAAATTTATAAATATTTACGTGTTTCAATAACGTATAAGAATAAAAAACAGAAACTAAGATAAGATTAATACAGTAATTGAATCTAAAGTCTCAATAAAGTCTCATCGTTTCTCTAAAAATATAATAAAGGCAACACATACACTTGCTATGCTAACTTTCATATATTCCTTTGGAATTTCTTTGAAATATTAAACTAATGTCAGACAGACTTAAAATAGCAATGTATTGATTAAAATAAACACGTTTATTACAAAATTTAGGAAAGTTCATCCACGTCAAGAGTCTGAAAGGGGATTATTAATAATAATAATTATCTATAGTAGATTGATCGACTTAGTTAAAGTAACTAAAATTTATAAACATTTCACACTCTACTTATAAATCTTCAATCTTTAATATCTTTAATAATTCCTACATAGGAACACAAAAATGATTTATTTATAACTATATTATTATTATTACTTATTCAAAACTACTATATAACTATATTGCTATTAATAGTGTTACGTAAAACAATAGCGGCGGTCTTCAATTATGCAAACAATTTGTAAACTATAGTATAAGTATAATTTCAAACATTATCTAAATTTATTCAGAACCATAAACCTTTTTACATTTATCACAAGCATCTTATATTATTTTTTAAGTTTTTAGGATCCCTCAAAAAAAAATCGGAACCTTTATTTAGTCTGTCTATCGATTTGTCCGCTTATCAAAACTTTTTTCTAAAATCACGTAGAGGAATCAAGATGAACTTAATTTCAAAAATCCAATACCTCTTCAAACATCGGAAAATCAAGCTTTTATGGTAAAGTAATCAAAAGATATGAACATTTGTACTTAATTTTTGGGTTTTATATGAAAATTCCCATATAAGCAAAATTCACAAGTATACAATACTTCTAATTAACCTGAAGTTCTAAAAATGTCACAAATTGCACAAACAAAAGAAAAATTATGAAAATAGTAAATTTTATTCCAGGAAAAACCAAGAAGGCTTACACTGGAATTTGTGTCAAATAAAATATGCGCAACCGACTTAAATTTGCGGATTTAAGTTTGACGGCTCTTATTAGTTTTATTTCATAATGAAGATTGACCAAAAGGGAGAATTTATAGTACTAATAGTTGTAATTTATATGTTTATATTTGGAGTTCGTTTCATACAAATTGGAGTGGATGAAATCATGAAGTAACTAGAAAGCTCCGTAGTGTTACTCGCACTTAATATTCTTTTATATTAAATTGAAATTTCTTAAATGAGTTTTGCCTATTTGTCTAAATTGGCAAAATTCATTAATTTAGAGTCATTCTATATATTTACGTTTATGTGAATAGATTCATTGGTATACATAAATTTTAGTACAAATCTGTAGTCATTGTGTGACCAGGCCCTGTGGATATATACATATATATGGTATTTGTTTGCCATAACCACTTCCACTGGTTGCCTGGAATAGATCTTGTAGAGCTACAAGAAATCTTGTAAAAATAAGCCCACCTTTGTCAACTAACTTAATTTTTATTTTTTGATTGTATTATTTTAAGCGAAAGAAATAAGTGCGGTGCGGAAAGAGAAATAGTTTTGATCTTGAAGCTCAAAGATGAGCTTAAGAGTGTTTAGAGAAAGAAGATTCTGAAAACTCACTTTGTGAACTAAATTAGGAAGATGACCAATGTCTCAAAATTCACAAGCGCTTCTTAAAAAGGATTATTGGAAACGCAACAATAGGGTAATATAGTCTATCCTTATAGTCGGCCTGTGAAAGTGATTGTGTGCTCATGATACACCGGAGAGGGACTTTAAGCCCGGTGTTTTTCCAGAACATTGTTGAGAAGTTGTTAAAAAAATCAAACCAGTTCTTCCTCTTAGGATGGATCGTTTTTTCAGCAATAGAAAACCGGTATTGTATCCATTGCTTATCACGGTCCGTAAAGAAATGAACATGTTAGCTCAAAAAAGTCGACCTCAGGATCAGGAGGTATTCTAAAGGAAGTACGAAGCATATGATAGAGAGAGATGCTCAGAATGCTTTGAAGACTTGGTCGTGATACTGAGGAGAGAGGGACACGTTCGCAATGCCCCATTGCAGATGAGTTTTACGCCTTTATTCCAAATGTCACGGGAAGCGCTCTACTACCATGACGTGCCTTTTTATTTCCAGTAGCTATTACAGGGTTACCCTCAATCATGAATGTTCATGTGGACGAACATAAAAGGATTGAAGGATTGAATTCAATTGTCAAATAATCAAATGTAAGGTTCCACCGAGGTTAATAAGCACAGTATTGTGGATAATCTCGGTCATGGTTGGTTTATACGCTATCGTCCATCCTCCAGGTAGACATTTTCTGCTATGTTGATGATAATAGTGAGGCTCGCAGTCTCGGGCCCTTCAAAAAAATTGTCAATGACCCTTTTTTTTTACATACCGTACTTGCACTATTGGAAATAATATTATTATATAATATGCACAAGCATTTCACAGTTATTTAATTTTAGTCTAAATTAATAGGAGATCTTATACTTCGTACATTGCTGTTAAAACGTTTTTACAGCAGTATCGAATTGTGTCTGAAGAATTTTTAGAAACAAGACTAGACCGTCATGTCAGTGATAACATTGTCGTGGAATATCCTTAAACAACAAACGTTCTAAGCAGCACGTCGTCTGATAACGCTTAAAACGTCTTGAAACTAGATTTGATTGAAACTAGATAGGCAACGCTGTTATTCTAAAAGAGCCTGTCTGATTATGACAATTGCGAAACTGCAGAACATAATACTAAATACGGGAGAAAGCGATAAATCATTCAGTAGGTTAAAAAATGTGACACAAATTGGCTTGATTATATGAAAGCACAAGGTATAAATTTTATATCAAAAGGAAAATACTCGGAAACTAGCTTTAATGAAATCATCAAATTAGTTACGTAGAAAAAGGCGCACAGAAAATTTAACTTTTTAAAATTGGTAATTAATATTTTCTATTATTATTTGCAATAATTATTTTTAAATAGATAAAAGAGTGGAGACTCCACTCCATTGTTGCCCCGGGGCTTCCTCTATGTAAATATACTACCTATTTACCTTTGTTATATCTTTACTTTATGACCTATAAAATTATGATTTTTAAATATTTTCGTATAGTACTATAAGTTCTTATCCCTTGCCAAGTTTTAAAACTTTTGAACAATAGAAAGTACTCTATAAGTATTGGTTATCTGACCAAAATTATACAAAACGAAGACTGCATTGTTTTAAAAGTTTTGATTTTTACTGTTCTCTTAGGTCGGTTTTTCTTGTT
>JAZFAU010001358.1:2500-11400 GCA_037178615.1 Dione vanillae
AAACATTTCTCAAACTTTCCCCCAAAGAAACCTTTAAAATTTCTTTTATTGGAAAACAAAATTAAATATTATAAAAACCAATAGAGAAAAATTTTTGTAATTTTTTATAACAATAAATAAAAGCCAGAAAATAAAGCCAAAAAGCCCAAATCAAAATACTTTCCACTATGAAAAAAAAAATTTAGGAACCAAAATTTTTTTGTCATTTCTTTTTTTTTTTTGCTATTTTTAATAAATATATAAATTTAAAATTAAGCCCCAAATCCCAGTGACCGTTTAAGAGCCTCGCTTCCCCTTAGACCTGCAACACGTCGGGGGCTTCCCTTGCGATACAAAAGCACCCACTATTGATCTTTTTTTTCGTAGTTTTTTTAACGTAAAAAATTAAACCTATATATATATAATTATATAATAATATATAATAAATATAATTTATATATATATATATATATATTAAAAATTAAAATATATATTTTAATATATATAATAATAAATATATTATATAATATATTATAATTTTATATATGTTTGTGGAGGGTCCCTGGAAGGTTGGGGAAAACATTTTTAAAGATTTACCCAAACTTAGGGAATTCTAGAAGTTTTTTTATGTAATGAAAAGAAATCAATATTATTTTTCTAGAAGTTTTTTTTTGGGAAAATATTTTAATTTTTGCTATAAAAGAAATTTGGAAAAAAAAACGGAAATGATTGATGGAAAATATTTTAAAAAGTTCTCCTAGTATAATCATATTTAAACAAAACTTTTGTTTCCATCGTAAAATACAAACATATTTCAAATTTAATTTCTTTCTTCAAATTTTTGGTTGCGGAAATTTAAAGCCGTGCTTCGTCTTTTTATCTTTTTATCAGAGTGAGAAAATGAATAATTCATTGCACTGAAAAGTTAACATTAAAAAAAATGACAAAAAAAGCCTCACAGCATCTCTAGCCTGTTGCAGCTGTAGATCACCTGCTTTTTCTTCCTTATATAGGCCCTGTTTTCCACTTCGTGTGTCAGCTGCAACCACTGCTGCGGGCCCGGGCGGGCGGCGCCCAACATCTGTCCCTAACTCCCTTCCGCACGACGGAGTTCTGCCCGAAGCATCTAAAACAATAACATTTTTTTTAGCTTCACGCTTTTATCCCGCACATGGCAGGGTAGGTTGAGGGAACTGCAGGAACCATATGAACCTAGTGTAAATACACTCCATTACTTAGTCTCTGTTTTTTCCGTCCCCGCTTTCCGCCTTTATCGAGGCATTGCGTGTAGAGTGGCGGAACTTAACACCGCGCTTTGCCTAGTTACCAGAGTGAAGAAAATGGATATAGAAAAATCCATCTTCCCCGATTGGGAATCGAAATCAGAAGCCGTCGGGTTACAGGCAGACGTTGCGCCTCTGCGCCACGACGGTCCTCCTATATTCATGTAAAATTGTTATTTTATTTAAAACATGTGCTGAGGAGTTTCTTTCGCCATTTCTTCTCCACGACTAAATACCTTTCCGAAATGGTAGTAGATAATTAGTTTACGTGCATAAGTGTATCTGTGGTACCTAAATGAATAAACGATTATTGATTTTGATTTTTGATTTGATTTTATTTTGATTTGTATTTTTTTCTAGCTTTATATAATATCCAAAAAGGCAGAAGATCTAGTGTTGTTAATTGTTAAATCAATACACAGCCACAGGGCCGTGAAGGCGTACTCAAATAAATCAAGGCAGCAGCTTAGTGGTCAATAATGGTCGGGAATGTTATATTTTACTCACTTCAATTTCAGCTTTCAATTGCGTAACTTAAAAGGGCCGAAGAGGCGGAATTTAGTAGTGGCGTGTCACCACTTCACGTAATTTCTTTTCTAAATCTTCTTTTCTGTGGTTACATTTTCCTGAAAATCCAAAGTTTTTTAATTACGAAAAAAATAAATGAAATTTATAAACAGTTAAACATTATCTATTATTTTACATAATATGTATTTCTGTTACAAATTCTATTGTTTTTAGCGAATTTAAATTATTAATTTATGACAGAAAAATTGGCCAACGATAAGATAGAGTGAATTAAGTGATCTTTTAATAGTTAACAAGGCCTCATTTCAATTAATATAATCTAACGAAAATACACAACACATGTACAAGTCACGTAACTTTCAATATATCTCAATATATATCCCTATTTGTTAAATAATAATTAAAGAACACGCAACAACTGTATACCTGTTCCACTTAGCCTTATCAAGTTCCTTCTGCATATTATCAAGGGCCACTTCAGCTTTTCTCACTGTTCCATATCTCTCAACATCCTTTGCACCTGGTGGCGGCTGGCGCGTCCAGCACGCACGCCGCCCAGCCCCCGACCACCGCGACCAGAGAAGGGACGCCAACAACCAGTCCTTCCATCGACTACCTTCTATTGAATGTGTTTATATTATAATATAAAAACATTATGTCGGCATAATCAAAATACCGCTCATGGATAAACTTGAGTGTTAAAAGGAAATCGAATTTCGTAACACAATGACAATTTCATAATAAATCATATATGACCAAAAATATTTTAAAAATGATAGAATATTTGTTTGATTTGTGTGATTTCCACAGCACTAGTAATATATGAGCGGTATAAAGAATTGCCGATGATATTCTAATTATAATGCAAATAAAGCAAAGTAAAGCGGCATACATTAGGCTTAGTGACCTGACATAGGTGTTCACTCCTTTATGCAATGTCTACCCAAAATATCTTAAATTTAAAGTACGAACGACCAAAAAAAGTATTTACTAAAAAGCCTTTTTCATATAAAATGTATATTATGTGCATTGCTGAGACGACGGTGTTCGCACTTTAAATCCAATCTGACGGTATTTTATTGAGACAATCTAAGAAATTGTGTCATTTACAGCAATGTCGACATAATGTATCAAATGTCTGCTTTGCTCTATGATAACTGCATATATTTTTAAATTTATTATAGGATAATATATATAATATATATATATATATAATATATATATAATATATAATTATATATATATATATATATATATATATATATATAATATATATATATATATCGGTATTTAGTATCTACGCTATCAAATATTTACAAAGCAGTAATATATGACAAGGATAAGGGATAAAATAAAACTGTTTTATCACCATTTGAACTTTTTATGCATACAAAATTATTTTCTAAAAAACACTATATACATACTACCTAAGAAAGTGCATATAAACTAAGACTCGTCCACCCTAAAGCATTTCTACAATTTTACTTGCAACCCATGCAGAACTTAATATAAGTTCATTTAACCATTATATATCATTGCAATTGTAATATGTAACATATTTAATTACCTCGAGGAAAACGCAGCAACATTAGCAGGAAAATGTACCGGTAAAATAATAAATAGTAAAAAGTAAATCGACAACTTTACATTTACTTATGAATAAACATGCTAAAATACGAAATATTTGTATGTATGAAATTGTACACAATTAGGGGATCGATCAAAGTAGTATACAATTATTTACATTATTTATATATCTGTGTTACAATCCTTTATAGATAATTAGGGATTTAGAATCTTAGCTCACGTAAGTATAGGCTATTTTAAAATGTTATTAAACCCATTTTTACTATCCGAATTGCTCATGTTACTTAACCAAATTAGAAACGCTTTTGTATATTAAGTTCTTATCATAAAAGACTTAGAATACTAGAACTAAGTATTAACGCCTTTAATATTTAGATTACGATTTACGCTTCCAGCGAACAAGTCCACCACAATGCTTTATAATTATATAGCAATCGCCTGAAGACATGTCATATGAGAATGAATCTAAACAAAATTAAAATATATATTGAACACATATATTAACAACTATGTTAAATATTAATTTAATTGTTATAATCATGGTATAATAGGACATGAAAATACTTGAATTTTTAAAAATAACTTATATATTTTATTTACTAAACTTGTAAATCTATACATAAAATATATTGTTACAAAATGTTAAAAGGAAATGAAATAAGATAAAATTTGGACAACTGACTTAACAATCTGACGTAAACCACAATATATATACGCGGATAATTTAGTTTATATACTATAAATATGTGTTTGCACATCACGCCCAGAAGTAATAGACGTAATTTAGACGCGGTTTTTATTTATTGTTGGAGGTATAAAATATTTTTTTAGCTTCACGCTTATAGCCGACTAGGCTGGACCGCAGGAAATGTAGTTTAAGTTAACTTAACTCTAGTGTCAAGGCACTCCATTCTCTGCTTTCCGCCTTTCGAGGCATTGCGTGGCGGAACTCAACTCACTAGTCCCGTTGTATGAGTGAACGTGGAAATGAAAGGACCTATCCTAGTAAGAATCGAACACAAACCTTTGGCGCCTCGCCGATTATTAAAAATATTCAATATTAAAGTAAAAGCTTAAGAACTATTTAAATAAAACGACCAGTGTTATCTCACAACTTTAGATAAACCTTCAATATTAAACAGTGGGGCTCCCACACTTGTATATAAATATTATCTAATCCTGGCTTATATTTTCGTTAAATACATAAAAATATATATATAAATCGATAACCTTCGTCAGTTAAGTCCACATATCGTCCATTTATGAGAAAATGTATACACTTTATGATTTCCACAAAAACAGACTGAAACACCATTTATAGCTTCATCACGACACTTAACATTACACGTACCTACTTTGTACTGTAAAGTCAAAAATAATAAAAAAATAAGTACAACAATGCGAAACGCGCGCTTGTGTGAGGCAAATGATACTGAATGTGAATTTAAGAGTAGTGACAATATGATTCATTCGAATTGTGGGAGGCGCGTTAATTGCGGTGAGACAATTTTGTTGATTTATTATTATATACGTTATTCTACAATTTTATTGTCATTTAGTATATTTATTAAGATTTCGTGAAATATATATATTTACATTGAAGTATTATGAATGATACATATATAGGTTCATACATAGCTTCAAGCTTTATCCCTAGCGGTCAGAGAGAGGAATTACTAAATTTAAATGATTAATATAATGTTAATGTCATTTTTAGATTAAAATAAAGATTTAGCTTAGATAGCCAATATTATAAGTATATGTATATAAAAATAAGTTTTCAAATTTAGCTTTTAATACTTTATTGCCTATATATTAAATGAAATAGTATTTATTTCATATTATTATATATAGTTATAAAAAAGAATGTAGTTCGTATTATGAAACAACAGTCGAAGGGTATAAACGGTAACAATTATCAACAGATTAACTAGACGGTGATTAAAGCATGTGACGATGGATATCTTTAATTATTGTTTGCACTATACATTTTTATTAACTAACGCTCGCTTAAAAGACAAAAGCATACTAAATAAAGCGTTGATACTTCAATCGACGATAAATTTTAATATTATAAGAGTGTGTAATAAATCAAATATTAGTTATGTAAAAGCTTTTAAAATTATATTTTTATACGAGTCATATTATATATTGTAGATACTGATTACAATAATAATTTCACTTGTAACTTAATAGTTTTAACCAGTTGGTAACAATGTAAAAAACAAATGTCATGTATTCGTTTTAAATAATAATATATAAATATTACAATACATACAACATACAACCTTGAGAATCATGTATATTTTGCTCTTAAGTTAGGTAAGGTTTTATTAAATAAGTCAACATGTTCAACATTTAGTGAATATTAGTCTTCGTCAAATACCATCGAAAGGCTTTGATATTTGGCCGTACATAATAAGTACAAGTTCATTTCGACATAACTTAGCAAGAAATAAATATCGGAAGTTTAATTATAAATTTGAATTAATAAAATTTTTGTCATTATTATTCGAAGGAAATAAAATCTTATAAATTTTCATATACATACTTAATCATCAAATGTAATATCTGCTTCAAAAATATAAAAAAATCGTGACATTGGCAACAAAATGGTAATTTTAAATGTCGTTTATAGCAAAATAGGCGCGATTATTGTTCCATTAGCGTAAATATATGCTTAGCAAATATAAAACTTCCGCTTATAAGTATATAAAATGCCTACCACATATAATGGAATATTTATATTTATGGTGTTACATTCATTATTTGGATAGGTGGTCCTTTTTAAAAACATTTCTTTTATTTTCTAGAGATCTTTTCTAAACTATCAAGACAGTCTGCTTCCAATTTTTCAACCTGATTCTTGGTTAAGGGGCCATGACTGGTAACCGTCTTGTGAGACTACGGTCTCAGAAAATATCGTTATGTTGATAACACTTGAACATAAAATCAATTGTGTAACAAATTTAGACGACAATTGTAACTTAATATACTACAAAATAGCGTTATAACTATAACTTCCATATAAGTAGAATATAAGTATAATTTCCATAAACTTTATTATTATTACTAATAAATATCAAATATTCACACAATAAGTGCAAAACAAGTAAAACCAAATGTTCACTTCTCAAATAATACGCGGTAATATACATAGAGTTTGTATGAGTAGACGCCACCACAGCTTTGTACAATCGAGATTAGTGGTCAAGGTCGATCATTGAATGGAAATGAATAAAACACTTCAAGCCACACGGATTATTATATAACCGCTATTGTGCCATAAATATAAAACCTTGTGTTCTTTTTAAATAAAATTGTATGAAATATGTAACATAAACAAAATTGCATTTATTTTGTCACTAAAACGCAAACTTACAACGCAACGATTAAAAAAATAGGATCAAAAAACAATTGGTTTTTTAAATTCTTCGTATGAAAATCTTAAACAAAAATATTTTAAGTTCTCCTTAATCTACACCAGCAATTGTTGTTGATTAATTTAAATTATATATTATTTCCAACTACGCTTAAGCAAAATCCAAAAATAGTCCTCTTCGCGATTTTGGTCATTTAAAGTTTCTTTGTTCTTAAAAGCTCCATAGTTGCAATAAAATGCTCAAAAAATTGTATTTAATATATTTTTTTCAATAACCATTAGTATTGGTTTTAAGGCCCTAGAAAGCTTCCTCATTTTTGCTTTACATTAAAAAAAGCTTCGCACGCCTCTTCAAGCAAGTAAAAGCTTTAAGTAGTTACGGAAAATCTATATTCCTTTTTCCACTATTGTTTACAGTTAACAGCTATATTGATTACCAATATCATTTAGTTGAAAGTAATAAATAACACCGCTGTCACCTATTTCAAGTATGTCCTTTGATATACCTGTTATATATAAAATATAAACAAAAAGTTATCACAAAAAAATATTTTTTAATGTTTAAATGTAAGTGTATGTATGCAGGTATATTGAATACAATATTAGGTAATAATTTAAATTAAACACGATAAGGATAAACAATAATTAGCAAAATCGTTTAGTTTGTTGTATCACCCCGAACGTTTAGCTAAAATCAAAATAGTCTGGTTAATCAAGCGCCATGGGTCTAATAAATGGTGTCGAAGTACTGTGAGCATTATTTACATATAAATTTTTCACACCGAACTAAATTAGGCAAACTAAATATACTTAAATATACTTTAAAATTGTATGGTATTTTTATTTCTAAAGTACAAGCTTTTTGTCAATTTTAATGTTTAGCCTTTTGACTTATATTGTAGAATTTTTCATATTATGATTACCAAGGTAATAAAAAAAAGTGATGAAACGATATCATACTATATAGGTGGGTGATTGCTGGAAATTGGATGAAAAAATCTTCACTTATTGTTAATACTTATGCTAATTAGACATTGAAGGGGTTTATAAACCCTCTACGTCACATATACCAAATCTGACGACGGCCTCCAAATGGTGTGTAATTATTGAAAAGTCCCATTCATTTGTCCCTATTCCGCTATATCCTAAAACGGTTTCTGGATACTACATTAAATAAATAGTGCCAATGCTGATAAAATTATTTTTGATGAAATTAGCTTACCACTGTATTATAGTTTTAAAAATCTAAGCATCAACAAAATAATAATAATGTAATATAACTATATATCTGTTTTAAAATATATATGGAATAATATTATGAGATTTGCTTTTGATTTTCACATTCTAAATACGTACATAGTAAAATATACGAAAATCACATTACATAAATTTTCATTTTTTTTTGTTTTTCTGAAAATATTTTACTTATTGTATTTATAAATATTATAATTAGATATTAAACATTTCTCGCAATAAAAATGTTGCTGTTAAACCTAAAACAAGTTATTTATGATAATAATTTCCGCTTTAATTTAATAAAAATAAAAAAACAGCAATCTCACCTTTGGGTGTCCAAAAAACGACGTCCATAGCTTTGGGGGCTAGTTTCTGTTTATGTATGGGGTCTTTTATACCTAATACTTGCTTACATACTGCATGTTGTTCACTGCTAATCTGTAGTATAAAAAAATTTTGATAAATATTTGGAATATATGTAAATAAAAAATGTTACTTTACACAGTATTTAAGAATATCAAAGTTAAGTGATTTATTTAAGGAGGAAGGTTTTCGCATGGTTTATTTTTTAATTAAAAGTATTTAAATTATAATTTTTAAAATTAATGAAATTTTTTTTTTTTTTATTTTAACTGGCAAGATAACGTTGACTACCGTTTAAAAATACAATCTGTTGAACTCGGACGATAACATTTGTTGAAATTTTGGTGATTTTTAAATAATAAAAATATAATAATAATAAATTTAAACAACAACAAATAACACTTAAATAGCAATAAATATTTAAGTTGTTATTATTCCCAAGGAAAATTTGAGTATAGAGATCATTAAGGAAAGGAATTTAATTATATAATATTATACTTGTAGAAGTGGGGGCGGAGAAAGCAGGGACTAAACAACGGAGT
>JAZFAU010001359.1:0-11400 GCA_037178615.1 Dione vanillae
AACTTCTTATAATCACCTATTTAATAGTTTTAAAAAACTAAATTTGCCCCTATACGTCCCCGTTTGACTATACCTAAATTAGAATTATTGGTGCTACCCTGCTTACTAAATTAATTAATCATTTTGCCCCTAAATTTACGAAAGTAACCAGTTAGACTCCATCACTACCTGGACCGATAGTAAAATTGTGTTGGCCTGGCTTAAGACCCCTCCTCATAACTTACAAACCTTTGAAGCCAATCGAGTTTCCCAGATATCTTGCTCAGAAGTTCAATCAGAGTGGCGGCATATTCCTGGTAATGTGAATCCGAGCGATTGTGCATCCCGTGGATTAACAGCATCAACCTTACTTAAAAATTATTTATGGTGGTCCTGTACCTGGTTATTACTTCCTCACACCCAGTGGCCCGTTGCAGAGTCTAATACTGATTCTGATCTTAATCTTCCCGGACTTCGTTGTTTGTTAACCACTACTTCCTTACCTGCACCTGATCCATTATTCTTACTTGAACGTTTTAGTTCCTTTACAAAATTAATTGGCGTGACCTGTTATATGTTGAGATTTGTAAATAAAACCCGAAACTTACCCGTTGAGCTATCTGTATCCTTATCTACCCAAGAAAGAAAGCATGCACTCCTGTATTTAGTAAAAATAGTACAGTCTTATTGTTTTTCTGATGAGCTGAGTTTGTTAAAACGTGGCGTTTCCTTGCGGTCTTCCCTAAGACGACTCTCACTCTTTCTTGACAAGGAAGAAATCATCAGAGTCGGTGGTCGTTTACGAAACTCTAATCTTCCTTACGATGCTCGTCATCCTATACTCCTTCCTAAAAGGTGTCATTTTGTTACCTTATTGATATCCCATTACCACGTAGAAAATTGTCATGCTGGAGCCAATGCTCTTCAAGCTTTATTATCCGGTGAGTTCTGGATATTGTCTGCTCGCAGAGCTATCCAGAATGTAATTTTTAAGTGCCTCCCTTGTTATCGCCTTAAAACTGCCACATCTCAACCTCCTATGGGTGAACTCCCTAGAGATCGTGGTACTCCTACCCGTGCCTTTGATGGTGTTGGAACAGATTTTGCCGGCCCATTCCTGACCAAAACCCAGGTGTTTAGAAATAAAAGATTAGTAAAGAGTTACCTTTGTGTTTTCGTGTGTCTTTCTACAAAGGCAGTCCACCTTGAAGTAGTTTCAGAATTATCAACCGAAGCCTTTATCGCTGCATTCTCTCGTTTTGTTTCCCGTCGCGGTCTCCCTAGTTTAATAAGATCAGATTGCGGTAGAAATTATATAGGAGCTTCGAACTATTTAAGCGATGTTTATGATTTTTTAGTTAAAAATTAAACTTGATATTAGTGATAACCTCGCTAAAAGGGTATAAATTGGTTATTGACCCACCTACCTGCCCTCATTGGGGAGGATTGTTCGAAGCAGCCGTTAAATCTGCGAAAACCCACCTTAAGAGAGTGATTGGCGAAACTCCCTTTCACGTTCGAGGAATTAAACTACGATTTTTGCTAAAATTGAAGCGGTATTAATTCCCGGCCGTTATGTCCCTTATCTAATTTTTTAAGTTCTTTAATAATTTATTTATAATTTCTCAAAGTATACATTTATGTTGTAATATTTGAATACCTGTGGTTAAGTTGATTTATAACCTACACTCACACACTTATTTTCAACACTATATTCACAATGAATACACCGTGGAACAACTTTTAAAAAGCATGGAAGAGCTCTCCTCTGTATTCTCATTTAGAATGGGTGAGTTTTGAAAAAAGTTGTTCTCAATCTGGATCTGTGAACTCCACTCCCACAATAAAAACATTAGCAGCTGAATTCCACTCATTTAAGTCCTTTGTATGGAAAACCCTCGGCTTACTAAATCTCAGGTTGAGCTTGTAGCAGTTGGTTTGGACCGTTGGAAACAAACTCCAGAAGGAAAATTCTTCTGTTTCATGGTTTGAAAGACAGACAATAATGAGGATATTCTGCAGAAGATGCTTTATGTATTATCCAGTCAGCTAAAATTGCCTAATATCAATTCAACTTCTATTGAGTCTTGCCACAGGCTGGGGACTAAAAAAAAACTCTGCCCGGCCTGTACTCATCAGATTCACCAACGTGCAGCTCCGTTCCAGTGTGTGGAGGGCGAAAACCAATTTAAAGGCTCTCAAATTACTATGACAGAATTCCTCACAAAGTCCCGCCAGGAAGTTTTTACTGCAGCACGTAAGCACTTCGGCATAAAGAAATGTTGGTCTACGGATGGATGGGTTGTGATATTGTTAGCAAACAAATCAAAGGTGAAGATATCCACACATGTCGACTCAAAACGTCTCATTGAACAAAGCTCCCACCGGCAACAACTGATCTTGGATTATTTGTTTTAATATTCTTTTACGTATTTGGTAAAACTATAACTATACTTATACTTTAATATATTATTGTTAAGTTTTTACATGACTGAAGCGTGATTTTATTTTGTTTACTTTCGATTCAACTTTTTGACATGTGTCATTTATGGTAATTGTCACTCTTAACTAGTAGCACGTTTCGTTTTACGCAAATCACTTACCTTTTACTTTGTTTTTATATCTTAATGCAAATTTCCTTTTCTTTTAGTGTTAATTATTAGTTAATCAGCTTGTACAGGTAGATACTAATTGTAAATTTTATAAGTTATATTAGAGTTTTTTTTCTATTTTTAAATTTATTACATTACTGATATATATTAACATTTTAATTTTTATAATTTTTTTTGTATTAACTATATATTCTTATTTATTTATTTATTATATATATATATATATATATATATATATATATATATATATCTTATTATACTTCATATATATATATGTTAAATGAAAACGAATACTTTTCTTGTTCATCTAGCATTACGATAGTGCAGATAGTGACGATAATTCTGACTTAGAACCACTTTTCGATAAACTGTCAAAATTTTTCCTAATAATTGTTCCACAAGCATTCCTTGGTGCATATCAACGCGCAGAGTGTTCCTGCTCACTATAATGACCTTCTCGCATCCTTTCAGCTCGGTGTAGTTGACGGCATATTTGTGTCTGAGACCTGGCTTAAACCCTCGCTTTCATCCATTTGTTACTCTCTACCAGGCTATAAGTTATTTCGCAATGACCGCACTGGTCGGGGTGGTGGGGGTGTGGGTATTTATCTCCGCAACACTATTCCTGCCAGTGTCGTTGCTTTCTCTCCTCCTGAATATAACGGTTCTCTTGAATACCTTTTCTTAGAGCTGACATTACGTCATTCCAAAAGTACTTGTCGGAGTCCTGTACTCTCCTAATGACCAAGTTAATTATTTTAGTGCTTTGGGTGGTATTCTAGAAATCTACGTCCTCAATATGAACATGTGATTTGCATGGGCGATTTAAACACGTGTCTTTTAAAAAATGATCGTAGAACTCGATTGTTAAAAGAACTACACGAGTCTTATGATTTACATATTTTACCTTTGTCTTCCCCAACCCATTACTTCCCTAACTGTAGACCCTCTATGATGATCTAATTTTTGTCTCTAATCCTAAATCTTGTAAGTTCACATGGACAAATAACCGCTCCATTTTCTTTTCATGATCTTGTTTTTCTTATCCTATAATTTACGCCCTCCTAAGGCTAGAGGCAAAGTTCTTTTACAGCGCAATTTTAAGCATATGGACCTTGAACGCTTAAGGGAGGATGTGGAGAACATCGACTGGTCTACCATAATGTCAGCATCTAGTATTGACACTATGGTAGAATCATTAACTTCTGAACTGATTCGAATTTACAATATCCATGCCCCTGGAGAGACCAGTTCGTATGAAGCATGCGCCTGCACCCTGGCTAACACAAGTTATTAGAACTACCATGGCAAAACGCGACAGGGCTAAGGTAAAACACAAAAAAAATCCTTCTCCTGAAAATCCTTGCGACATATAAAAGGCTGCGTAACATCTGCAACAGATTGTGTAAGGATGCTAAGCGTCGCTATTTCCATGATACTATTAAGAGTCTCAGTCAGTCACAGATCTGGAGATTCTTGGAGTCGTATGGTATAGGCAAAACCACTGAAACTCCTCAAGTGTCAGTGGATCTTCACTCACTCAATTCTTTTTTCACCATTCCTCCATATAGCATTGATCCCCAAATAAAATCTTATACACTTGACTTGTTATCTCAAATACCTTACCAAACTCCACTTATTTTCTTTTAGAACTGTATCAGAGGATGAAGTCAAGAAGTGTGTTTCACTCCATTTCCACCAAAAGCCTTGGAATCGACAATCTCAGTCTGGAGATGATTCTTCCTGTGTTGGAGAGTATTGCACCAGTGGTCCAACCACATCATCAACTTTTCACTGTTAAGGTAATGTCTTTCCCTTCACAATGGAAGAGTGCTTTGTCATTCCACTTCCCAAAACCTCCAACCCCTCCAATAACACTGATTACCGTCCTATATCTATCCTTCCATTCTATCCAAAGTCCTTGAATCTATAGTCAATAGCCAACTCTTCTCCTTTCTCTCTGAAAAAAATCTACTATGTCCTTTCCAATCCGGTTTCCGTCCTTACCACAGCACAGTTGGAGCATTGCTGAATATCACGGAGGACATTCGATGTGCTATGGATAATACCAAGCTCACCGTTATGGTACTCTTGGATTTCAGTAGCGCATTCAACTCTGTTGATCTCGACATCCTTCTTGGTACTCTTCGAGCAGTCAATATTTCTCGGCAGCTTGAGGCTGGTTTCGTTCTTATCTCTGCGGTCGCCGGCAGTGTGTAAAAGCAAACGACGAAACTTCGTCTTGGCTTGATCTCACAGCTGGCGTTCCCCAAGGCGGCGTTCTTTCTCCACTTCTTTTCTCTATTTTTATCAATAACATTTCAAGAGTCATTACTTCTCCTTTCCATCTGTATGCGGATGATTTGCAACTTTATCGTCACAGTAACTTGAATGATTTGTCTGAAATCATCGAGGCATTAAACAACGATCTTGATGCCATCAAAACCTGGGCTGAATCTTTTGGTTTACTGGTTAATCCAAAAAAGTCACAGGCTATAATTATTGGTAGTAATAGACTCAGACATAAAGTCGACTGGGATTCTGTGCCTGCAATTCGATACTCTGGTGTGACAATTCCTTACTGTAACGAAGTAAGGAATTTAGGGTTAATAATCGACTGTAACATGTCTTGGTTACCTCACATTAACGCAATTAGCAAGCGCATGTATTTCTCCTTCCATAACCTTAGGCGTCTCCAATACTTTCTTCCTCACAAAACCAAAATTATGCTAGCGCAATGTCTTCTCCTTCCCATCCTCGATTACGCCGACATTTGCTATTTGGATGTGACTGAGGAGCTACTTAACAAATTAGAGCGACTACAAAATCTGGCCATACGCTTTGTCTATGGCTTACGTAAGTATGACCATGTTTCCCAATTTCGTGCTCAACTTAATTGGCTCCCAATCCGTCTTCGCCGTGATATGCACATCCTTGTTTTTCTCTTTAAGATCTTAAATATCATAATTTCCCTTCCTACCTACGTTCCCGCTTCAAGGTTCTTCCTCCTCCCTCTCGCTCTAGGCGGTCTTGCGTGGTTCCGTCGCTTGACGTACCTATGAGCATACCAATTCCTACAAAAATCCTTTTCTGTGTACGCAGCATCCCTCTGGAATAACCTTCCTAATCCTATCCAAAAAAGTCCATCAATTTTCTCCTTTAAATCCAAATTAAAAAACATTTACTTGCTTGTCTGAACGATTAATGTCAAAATTCAAAGTCAATATAACATTCGCACTATGTTTTTATAAGAATAAAAAGAAAAATGTGTTTATAGCATAATATGTATGTTTGTGTATGTATGTTCGTATGTATATATTATGTATATATGTATATATGTATGTATGTATGTATGTATATAGGTAGGTTTAGGTATGTATATATATGTATATATCTATTTTTATATATAATTATATACTTATTATGAATTTATATATTTAATTTATATTTTATTTTATCTTAATGTTACATATTATTTGCACTACTTATTCCCGCTTTCTGAAATTTTCTCACTTCCACTGGTTGGCTTGGAAGAGATTTCTTTAGAAATAAGCCCCACCATGTCAACGAAATTTTCATATGTTTATATTTCGTTTGTAATTATTTTTATGTGCAATAAAGATATATATAAGTTTTGACGCCTGGTCATTTTTTGATTGGCCCACCTCTTAGTGCTTTGCCGGAGTATCCCTATAACAATGTAAAAATTAATCGTTTAACCGTTTTCAAGTAGTGCAACAGAAACTCAACATTTTTGGTCGCGGTGGCAGTTAGAGTACCTATACACTCTGCAGACTAGGCAGAAGTGGACTGATCCAGTGAATCCTCCAACAGTAGGCGAGCTAGTCCTCATAAAAGATGATAATTTACCCCTTACAGTGGCGGACGTGGTCGCATTTCCCAAATTTATCCTGGTAAAGATAACGTTGTGCGTGTGGTCGATGTTAAGACATCGACAGGTATCCTAAAGAGAGCTTTAACCAAATTAGTTCGGCTACCTAATTAGTTAGCTACTCCATTTTCTCGTAAACATTAGATGTTTAGGGCGGGGGCTATGTTTGTTCATATATGGCAACCCCGACTAGTTTAGAGTCTTGTCAAGTCCCCGGCGCGAGCGGTCGTGAGTAGTAGTCGAGAAGTAGTAAAAGGGGCACGTGAGACGGGCCGTCGCGAGCGCCACGTCCTTCCTGAATCGATATATTAATTAGCGGTGTGATTTTCCCTCACACACATACATATATACACATACATATATACACATAAAAAATATAATATAAACGAACATACAACGAAATTTAGATTTCAGATACTTTTAAGTAAGTGTTTTTTTAATGATGACTTAAATGAAACTATTGACTGACTCTCTTGAATGGCCTTGGGCAGTTTATTCCAAAGTAGTGGGAGCCTGTACGGAAAAGGACTTTAGGAGAAATTTGGTATTGCTCTTAGGGATGTCTAGCATAGGTAAAACACCAGACCTCCTCGAGCGTATAGGAGCGGGAAGGATTTTTAAAACGGGAACGTAGGTAAGGAGGGAAATTTTAGTAGTTGATTATCTTAAACAGAAGAAAAAGGATATGCATATCATGGCGAAAATGAATAGGGAGCCAATTAAGCTGAGCACGAAAATGGGATACGTGGTCATACTTACGAAGACCGTAAATGAAACGTATAGCGAGATTTTGAAGACGCTCTAATCTGTTAATTTGCTCCTCAGTCACATCCAAGTAGCAGACATCGGCATAGTCGAGAATTGGAAGGAGGAGACATTGCGCTAGCATTACTTTTGTATTATGGGGGAGAAAGAATTGGAGACGCTTAAGAGAACGATAGGAGAAATGCATACGTTTACTAAGTTCGCTAATAGGGGGTGTCCAAGACAAAGTGCAGTCAAAAAATTAGACCCAATTCTTAACTTTATCGTAATATGGAATTAGAGTTGCAGAATATATAATCCTGTGTAATCGGAGTTGCATTCCAATTAATTTTACTTGCAAGTCGGCTACTGCTGATTATAATTGCTTGCGATTTATTTTCGGGTTTACTAAGAGACCGAAAGATTCAGCCCAACGTTGTATAGCAGCTAGATGGCTATTTAACATATTAATAACTTCAGACAATTCATGTATATAGCCATGTCGATACAACTGTAAATCATCCCCATACAGATGGTAAGGAGAGAAATGACTTTGGAAATATGTTTATGAAAATAGAAAACAGAAGAGGAGAAAGAATGCCGCCTTGTGGAACGCCAGCAGTGAGATCTAGCCAAGATGACGTATGGTCATTAACTTTCACGCATTGTTGGCGTCCGAAGAGATAAGAATGAAACCAGTCTATGGCTGAGGAAGAAAAATTTACTGCACGAAGAGAAGCAAGAAGTATGTCGAAATCAACAGAGCTAAATGCAGTGCTGAAATCCAGGTAGTACCATTGCGGTGAGCTTGGTGTTATCCATAGCACACCGAATGTCCTCCGTAATATTCAACAGTGCACTACTGTGCTGTGAAGGGACGGAAACCAGACTGGTAGGGACATAAGAGATTGTTTGAGGAGAGAAAGGGATACAGTTGGTTATAAACAATGGATTCAAGTACTTTGGATAGGATAGGCAGGATGGAGATAGGGCGATAGTCAGAGACAAAGGTGGGGTTAGAGGTTTTAGGTAACGGAACAACATAAGCATTCTTCCACCGAGAAGGAAAGACATTGCGTGACAGTGAGAAATTTATAATGTGGGTAAGCACTGGTGCAATGTTCTCCAACACGGGAAGAATCATCTCAAGGCTGAGATTGTCACTTCCGATGGCTTTAGTGGATTGGAGGCGAACACACTTCTTGACTTCATCTTCTGATACAGAGTTAAATGCAAATAGGGCAGATTCAGGAATGTCAATACAAGACCAAAGAAGAAAGTGTTTCCTGTTTTCTTTGGTTGTTAATACTTGAAGTAGGTTTACTAAAGAAGGAATTCAGGACATTAAGATCCACTGAAATATGATGGCGATCAGTGGATTTCCCTATACCAAGTGACTCTAAGAATCTCCAAACTTGTCGTAAGATAGGTTTTGAATAGTATTGTGAAATATAGCGGCGTTTGACATCCCTACACATTCTGTTGCAAATATTACGCAGTCTTTTGTATGTAGCTAAATTTTCATCACACGGATGTTTTTGTACCTAGATTTGGCCCGATCGCGCTTAGCCATGCATCTTTTGATAATTGGGGTCAACCAGGGCGCGGGTGCATGCTTCATTCGCACTGGTCTTATTGGCGCATGAATGTTATAGATATTAATCAACTCAGTAGTTAGTGATTCTACCATATCGTCAATGTTACTTAATGACATTATGGGTGACCAGTCAATGTTCTCCAAATCCGCTCTGAAGCGTTCCATGTCGATAAGCTTAAAATTACGCTGAAGAAAAATTTTGCCTCTAACTTTAGGAGGGCGTAGCTATATGAAAGGAAATCAGGTCGTGAAAAGAGAAAGGAGCAGTCAATTGGCCGTGAGAGATCACAAGATCAGGCTTAGAGACTGAGATAATATCAATGAGGGAAGGCCTGCAGTTAGGAAAATAGTGTGTGGGTGAAGACATGGGTAGAATATGCAAATTGAGAGATTCAATAATTACTCTTAACTGTTTACTTCTCGTGTAGTTTTTTAATAAACATGTGTTTAAGTCACCCATACGAATTATGTGTTCATACTGATGTGAAAAGTTTTCCAAAATGTCCTCCAGAACACTAAAATAATTTACTTTGTCATTGGGGGCATACAAGACACCGAGAAGAATTTTTTTATGATGTAGAACTATTTCCAAGAAAAGATATTCAAGAAATCCTACAGGTTGACTAGGAGAGCAAGAGATTACACTGGCAGGAATGTTGTTGCGAAGGTATATACCCACACCACCCCCACCCCGCTCAGTGCGATCATTCCGGAATAATTGAAAACCTGGAAGGGAGTAGCAAGCAGATGAAAGGGGTGGTTTAAGCCAGGTTTCAGATATTAGAATACAATCGACTGTGCCGGAGCCAAAGGATGCGAGAAGATCAGTATAATGAGCAGGTACGCTCTGTGCGTTGATATGCACCAAGGAAAGAGAACCAAAAGGATTATTAAATATATTTGATAACTTTTCTGCAAGAGTATCTGTATCTGAAAAAGAAGAGTTATTACTACCAACACTATCATAATTGCTAGAAGAGCAAGACAAGAACTCATCATCTGTGTTTATAATTATAAAATAATAGAAATATACAAATAATAAAAAATATACAAATAAAAAAAATATAAATAATAAATATAAATAAATTTATATAAATAAAAAATTTAAAAAAAAGATTAAAAAAAACAAATAATAATAATGTAATAATAATCCACATGCACAAGTTGACTAAAAAAAATTATTACAACACAAAAAAAGTTTTAAAAAAATAATCTATACTTAAAATGGATAACAAATATTACATAAAAAGAAACGTAATTGTAAAAAAACAACATCGTTTTTAGTCTATGACATTTCGTGATACGTCAGATATTATTAAAAGTAAACAAATGTAAATGTTTAGTGTTTTTTTGGGTTTGAAAAAAAAACTTTTAATATTTGCCAAAAAATCAACTAAATACAGTAAATACTCGAAACATTACGTATAATCCAAATGAATAGAGGATATAAAAACAAAACGGATACTGACTAGTTGTTGTTAGAAGATTTTGGATATTGTGCTATTAACAAATTTTAGCTCCGACATTGAAGATATTTCACTTTTGATTTGTTAGCCACTAAGATAACTATCATGCCATCAGCTGACCAGCACTTCTTTAATCCAAAGTATTTACGAGCTGCGACGAACACTTCTTGGCGCGACTTTGAAAGGAATTCCGTCAAGGTTATTTTAGTGCATTTTAACCTGGTCTTGATTTTAGAAACGCTGGAGCGTACCTGTACACTGGAAAATCGTACAAGGATGGCCTGGAGGAATCCTTTTTTGCACCGAGTCTGTCGCAATATTCAATTTAAGAAGAACCAACATCGGATAACTTCATATGCTTCGATAAAACTTCGATAGTCTGTTTTAAAACATCTTCGTCTTTCTCTTCTCTAACACCATGGAATAAAAGCACTTTTCTTCTTGAATGTGTCTCTAAGCGATCCATCCCAAGAGCTACCAGTTCAACCTGAGATTTTAATAGGCTGAGGGTCTTCCATACAAAGGCCTTGAAAGTAAAAAACTCAGCGGCCAAAGCTTTAATAGTGGGGGTGGGAGCAGCAGAGCTAGGCTGAGACAGATTCTTCTCAAATTCTCCCATTCTTTAAGAGAACATGGCAGATAGTTCCTCCATGCCTTTGAGTAATTTTTTACATCCATTATTAAGTTCTTTGTGCAAAAATTATGTTGGAAGTGTAGTGTTAGTCAACTTAAGCACAGGTAATTAGTTTTTAACATATATGTTTAATAATTAATGAAAAAAATTAAAAAAAACTATAGAGCGTAAAATACGTGTGTGCACTTTCGTGTCTACCCGCGAATTAATATTTAATGTTAAAATAAATATATGAAATATATAAAATAAATATACGATGGTGCGTATTGTGTATGTATATTATATTATTACATAAATACATATTGAATAGAATATTATATTTGTGTAATTGTGGAGTGTAATAAATAAATATTATAAAGTAATAAACTAATTATGATTATATAATAATTCTCCTACAACTGTACTATTTTTACTAAATACAGGAGGGCATGCTTTCTTTCTTGGGTAGATAAGGATACAGATAGCTCAACGGGTAA
>JAZFAU010001360.1:0-11296 GCA_037178615.1 Dione vanillae
CAATACATACGTATGTTACAGAGTATGTATATTTAGTCACGAAAGTTTTAGACATATATAAATAATTATTATTTCGATTAAAATTAAAACAAGCATCGGTATCATATATTGATAAGTATGTTACATAGTATATTTTTTAATAAACATATAGTAACGAAAATTGAAGGATTATTGCTATGAAAATGGATTAATATTTCATCAATTATTTAATTAAAATATATTTACATAATAATAGCTTTTTAGCTCTCTCTCTCTATCGCTTTATAGTCCGGTCAATATAGACATTTGAAATAACAAAAATTCAAAAATCAAACCAAAATTTCAAGTCAAGTCAAAATTTGAAGTTATTTGGATTTTGCTTGAAAATGGTAAGTTTTATCAATAAAAACTTCAAACCAAAGTTGTAGATCTTAAAATTATCTACAAAAATAGTATCAATGATTTTTTACCTAACAGTTACCATTCCTGAGATATCGCGATTCTAAGAGTCATATTATACATGTTATGCACATGTAAGCCTACAATACAATACATTTGTCCTGCTCGTGAAAGACCAGTGCGCGCATGTGTGGCGTCGAAAACTCTTGAGGTACCATTTTTTAATACTACTTCTTATGGTAACTCGTTTTCCGTTGTTGCCGCTCGCCTATGGAACTCTCTTCCAGATAATATTTTCCATAATAATGTTACAATAAGATCGTTTAAAATCAGAGTTAAGCAACACTTTCTTTCCACTTAAGTTAAACTTATTTTATATGTATGTATATATGTATATATTTTTTTTGTATCTATGTAAGTTGAATGTATATATATGTGCATATGTATGTGTGTATTTGTGTATATATGTGTATGTATGTATATATATGTATATATTGGTGTATTTATTTATATTTAGTGTGTAATATATTCATTTATTGAGGACCGTCGTGGCGCAGAGGCGCAACGTCTGCCTGTAACGCGGCTAACGCGACGGTTTCTGGGTTCGATCCCCAGTCGGGGATGATGGATTTTTCTATTTCCATTTTCTTCGCTCTGGCAACTAAGGCAAAACGCGGCGTTGAGTTCCGCCACTCAACACGCAATACCTCGAAAACGGCGGAAAGTGGGGACGGAGTAAGCAGGGACTAAGTAACGGAGTGTCTTAACACTAGGTTCATATGGTTCCTGCAGTTCCCTCTGCCTACCCTGCCATATGCGGGATAAAGCGTGAAGCTAAAAAAAAAAAAAAAAAATATATATTCATTTATCGTCAAGTGTACTTGAATTTTATAATATAAAACTAATTGATATTGTACCTACACCTTAAATATTTATTACAAATAATCTCCACTAGATTCGGGGGTTCTGGAAGAGATCTCTTGTTAGAGATAAGTTATCCCTTTGTACACATTTTTCATTTATATAATTTTCTGTAATTTTCTGTGGTACATAAATAAATAAATAATAAATAATACATATTAGGCACGTAATACAAGTATAAATACTTATTTGTTTCTCTTTTATAGATATTATACTATCCTAAAAACATTTATTCAAATGTTTTTAGGATAGTCTAAAATAAAAATTAAATAAAGTAAATTTTCTCAAATGCTTTTGGTGTAGGTACTATGTAAATCATAAATTAAAATTTTATCAATTATTTAAAAATTTTGTTTGCGTTACAAATATGTATTTATTCTTCTAATAATGTTAAAAAAGTAAGGGACAAATATATACTATATATATAATAAAATAACAATTATTAATATTATATAATAATTAGCAAGAATAATTACCAAACCTTAATATGTTAAAGCTACATTGTACATTGTTCCACACACATTTTCAACTAATGAGCTAGTTTTCCAGAGGTAATTATATACTTGTTTTAATTCAAGCAGCTGTCGCATTATATTTAAGATAAAATTATTGTGTATTGTTTTTCTTACTCACTCTAAGCTCATCTATGCTATTACCGTTGACGTGTAAAGTTTAAACAATACATAGATTGTATGCTGCAAAATTGTATGACACACGTTGTTGAGGTATTATTTTGGTGAACGCCTCGTGTAAAGCGAGCGGTTTTCGTAAATAATATTTATAATACAAGACAAAATGATTTTAAAATTCAATTATGTTTGGAATAACAGACGTGAAATATACTTCATTTTCAAGAATAACGAACAAAATCTAGGATTTATTTGTTACAAGCATCCGTTCCACGTTGTGTTCGTGTACAAAGATATTAAGCACGCGTATTACAAATATAAACGTGCTAGCTTGGATTTGGACACATAACTAACTAGATGATTCGTCTATGTGTATATTCCGTATATTCATTTGTGTTGCCAAGCTTGGAGCTTAGTAGCAGACAGATGTCCTATTCTATATGATCTCTACTTTACTAACATAATACCATAAAGCATTAATAGCTTTAAATTTCTTTGTGTGTAGCAGATTAGCCCTTCTGTCAAGATTTTCTATTTCTTACGATCCGCCCAGCTTCTTGACATTACGTTTTGAACACCGTGCTATTTTTCCACAGTGAAAAAATAAAATGAAATAATCTGGAAATTGTATAAACATAATAAAATTTGATTTTACAAGGG
This sequence comes from Dione vanillae, assembly GCA_037178615.1. Classification (NCBI taxonomy): domain Eukaryota; kingdom Metazoa; phylum Arthropoda; class Insecta; order Lepidoptera; family Nymphalidae; genus Dione; species Dione vanillae. The sequence goes on from JAZFAU010001360.1 coordinate 2,589, forward strand.
TTGAGTAAACATTGATAAGAACATAGTGTAGATGCTATGTTGCTCTAATAAGGTAAAATAATACGTCCCCATTGTTAAAGTCCCCCTCATTAATTAGGGCGGCGCTGATAGTAATCGTGAAAGTTGCAAAGAGACTTGGGTCAAGACGCCGGCTTTTGTTACATTCATGTTCTAATAAAATTAGTTTGTTTTCCGTATTTTATTTTATTTTGTTGCCATGAAAGTAATGATCTTGGTAGACATAGATATACAGACAGATATAGAAGAATATTAGAACCCTAAGAGGATAGCCCTATAATGTTCTATTTTTGTGATATACGGAACCCTTAAAAATATAAAATCATCGGCTACATTAATAATAAAAAATATGATATTCTTTTTATTATTGATAACTATGGAGTTACTAAAAGCCTCTTTTCTAAGAAATAGGAATATACCTAAAACCAGAAAGGAAAATTTATTCTATTTATGTTTTCAGACTAAATAACAAAAGGTCAAACGTTAAGAACATCATGCAAATTAGTGATGAAATATTCATTTTCTCTTAGTTGGTGAAGGATTTGAATATTTTAGTTTTATGTAACGACACAAAGAATTCACGTGAAATAAGATTTATATGAATGAATTAAATGAAGTATAGCACAATGTTACCCCACATTTTTCACATATATTGTGGGTAAATCCAGTACACTTTGGAAACGTGTATCTAATTTTTTTATCAGACCATATGGGCCAGTGCCCAATCTGGTCCTGTCGTACTGCCGTTGGAGGTGCATGTTGAGCATTTGCTTTTTGACTTGAAGCTTGTTCTCCATCGGACGGCGACTGGATAAACCTTCCAGGCGAAAATCTGATGGCGATAAGAGGCCTGATGCTGATAGGTTTTCTATTGAAACCTTGCTGTAGGCTGCATTCAGTAAATCCACTACTGGCTTTATTTTAAAAATTCGGTCATGATCGGGGTTGTCTCTGAGGAGGGATTTCGCGTTGTCATTGAAGTGCAAAGTTTGGCGTATTTTTTCACATTTATTCAACGACATAGTTTCCTGTATAAGTGATGTACCAAGTATTGGACTCCAATTATTAGTGATTCTAGACAACTGCACAAGAGATATTACATATACCAAACCAATGAATTGTCTGACGTCCAACATTTTCTGACAAAAACAATGTGAATGTAACAAAAGACAGCGTCTTGACCCAAGTCTCTTTGCAACTTTCACAATTACTATCAGCGCCGCCCTAATTAATGAGGGGGACTTTAACAATGGGGACGTGTTATTTTACCTTATTAGAGCAACATAGCATCTACACTATGTTCTTATCAATGTTTACTCAACCCTTGTAAAATCAAATTTTATTATGTTTATACAATTTCCAGATTATTTCATTTTATTTTTTCACTGTGGAAAAATAGCACGGTGTTCAAAACGTAATGTCAAGAAGCTGGGCGGATCGTAAGAAATAGAAAATCTTGACAGAGGGGCTAATCTGCTACACACAAAGAAATTTAAAGCTATTAATCCTTTATGGGGGGGGAAGTTAGGGTTTTGGTCTTGGTGGGAATCGCTGTAAGTGAGAACAGCATTACCTACAAAATGCCAAGGAACCATCTGCTGTGTTAGTGGCGGAACACCTAGTTAAGCAGAGCCCTAATAAGTCCGAGTCATCCACGTCCCCGCCGTCTCCCCCGGGAACTGCTACAACCGCGCTACCGCGTGACCGCCATCTCGAGTTGTAGCTGAGCAGAGGATGCAGGGCGAAAGGCGAATCTTCTGCGCCTCAAAACAGAACTCGATCACTAGGGAGGAAACCCGAGATAAAACCGAGCACGCCCATGGGCTCAAAGGTGGCAGCCCCACCAATGGGCTAGGGTATAGTGGGCTAATCATCCGCTTACCCAAAAACCCACACAATGATTAAAGAAACAGAAACAGTGCAAAACCGGACCGATCAAACAACGACGACCTTTGGCATGAAAATACGGACACGAATTGCTTGCTGGAATGTGCGAACGCTGAGTGAGGATAGCCGACTAGCCCAAGCAGAAGTAGAAATGCAACGTTACAAACTGCAAATACTCGGTCTTAGTGAAGTGCGCAGAAACGGATTCGGAGAGCTGAGAACGTCCAGAGGCCTTACATTACTTTACTCCGGGAGGGAAGATGTCGAGGGTGCCCGTGAAAACGGTGTCGGATTCCTCCTCTCTGGTGATGCAAAGAAGAGCCTTCTGGACTGGAAACCGATCTCAGAACGAATCATCACAGCTCGATTTAACAGCAAAGCCCGCAAGATAACCGTCGTTCAGTGCTACGCACCCACTAACTTAGCACCTGAGGAAGACAAGGACTATTTCTACAGTGCTCTCAACCTGACACTGGAGAAGATCCGCAAACAGGACATAGTTATCGTCATGGGTGACCTGAATGCAAAGGTTGGTACGGACAACGACGGATGTCAAAGACACATGGGTAGAAACGGGCTGGGAGTCCGGAACGAGAACGGGGAGAGATTCCTGGAGTCCTGTCAAGACAACGATCTCACCATCGGAGGTACTCTATTTATCCACGGAGAACACCATAAATATACATGTAATTCACCCGATGGAGTCACCTAAAACCAAATAGACCATGTGGCCATCAGTTCAAAATGGCGCTCATCTCTACTTGATGTACGCAACCGCCGTGGTGAAGATATTGACAGCGACCACATCCTACTCGTAGCAGAAATACGGCTCAAAGTAGCTGTGGCGCGAAAAGGCAACGTGACCACCAGGATGGGCAAACGGTTTGAGGTGAGCAAGCTTCGAGATCCTAAAATAGGTGAAGCCTTCAGACTGGAACTCCAAAATCGCTTCTCCACCCTCGCAAGGGATTCCACTTCTGTCAACGCGAAGTGGAACTACATAAAAATGGCCTACACAGAGACCAGCTCTGTCGTTCTTGGACATAAAATATTCACTCGCGAAGACTGGATGTCACAAAATACCTGGGACCTCATCAACCAAAGGCGTGAACTTCACCTCCAACTCCTAGCAACGGACGACGCTGTGGAGCGTGAAAACCTGAGGCTCCAATACCGCCTGATACGCAGACGCATATACCGCAGTACACGTCGAGATCGACGAATATGGGCGGAAAGTGTAGCGGATTGTGCCCAACGCGCTGCTGACTCCGGTAATCTCAGGGAGATCTATAAGGCAACAAAAGGCTTAGCCGGAAACCGAAGTCAGAGGAACAAAAAGCCCTTAAAAAACAAGAGAGGCCAGCTACTCGTGACATCGGAGGAACAGCTTCAACGCTGGCAGGAACATTTTGAGGAAACCTTCCGAGTCCCCAACGATTCCAATAATAAGTTGCCACCCGCTATCAGCCAACCTGCACAATGCCTCGACATTGACGTGTCTCCGCCTACTGGGGAGAAAGTAAAGGAGGCCATCTTGTCACTTAAGAGTAGCAAAGCTCCAGGAGCTGACCTCATTATGGCGGAAATGCTTAAAGCTGATATCCCTACCGCCGTAAACGCGCTTACACCTCTCATACGCAATATATGGTCAGCCGAAGAATTGCCCGATGACTGGAACAAAGGCCTTCTTATCACCGTGCCCAAGAAGGGAGACCTTAGTGAGTGTGGCAACTGGAGAGGCATTACATTGCTCTCGACCCTATCCAAAGTGCTCTGCAGGATTATCCTGGATAGGTTGTCAAATGCCGTTGAACCCCTCCTTCGTAAAGAACAGGCTGGCTTCCGACCCAACCGATCGTGCACGGACCAGATCAATACTCTACGTATCATCCTCGAACAGGCATCAGAATGGCAGAGGGAAATATACATAACCTTCGTTGATTTCGAAAAAGCCTTCGACACGCTGAGGTGGAGCAGTATCTGGGCCCGTCTGCGGGAAATTGGAGTCCCCGAGAAACTCACTAACCTAATACAGGCCATCTACAAGAATTACTCTTGTAGAGTGACACATGACGGCCTCGTCTCGGAGGACATTCAAGTGCGAGCGGGTGTAAGGCAAGGGTGTCTCCTCTCTCCTCTCCTCTTCCTTGTCGTTCTCGATGGCATTATGCGTAAATGTACCAGCAATAAGCGCCGCGGCATAGAATGGGGACTTTCCGGCACCTTAGAAGATCTGGATTATGCCGATGACCTATGTCTGCTAAGTCACACACGCGCCGATATGCAAGCCAAACTGGACGACCTACGAGGAGAAGCAACGGAGATGGGGTTAAAAATTAACACCCGGAAGACCCAGGAGATGAGGTGCAGAGCAACTAGCTTTCTACCGCTGCTCATCGGCACAGAGGTTGTGGAAAGAGTCCACAAGTTTACCTACCTCGGAAGTATCGTGACTGAAGCTGGAGGGGACCGAGGAGGACATCGCCTCGAGAATCGCCAAGGGAAGAGCAACCTTTGCACAGTTGCGCCCCGTATGGCAATCCCGGAAATTGACTAGGAGAGTTAAGCTCAAAATATTCCGGTCCAATGTTTAAAACCGTTTTGCTATACGGGTGTGAGACTTGGAAGGTCACAAAAGACATCTCGCGCCAACTCCAAGTCTTCGTTAACCGTTGTCTTCGCCGCATTCTCGGTATTTACTGGCCCGAGAAAATTTCCAACATACAACTCTGGGAACGCTGCGGCGAAACTCCGATCGACCAGCAAATCAAGCGTCGCAAGTGGGGATGGATTGGCCACACGCTCCGAAGAGATCCAGATCACATCCCTAGGCAAGCCCTAGACTGGAATCTCCAAGGCAAGCGAAAACGTGGCCGCCCTAAACTGAGCTGGCGTCGGACGGTCGCTGCAGAGGTGGCAAACATAGGGAGGACCTGGAGCGAAGTGAAGCGCGATGCTCAAGACCGGACGGGATGGCGACGCACTGTGGATGCCCTCTGCCCCATCTAGGGGACTTAGGACCTTAAGTAAGTAATCCTTTATGGTATTATGTTAGTAAAGTAGAGATCATATAGAATAGGACATCTGTCTGCTACTAAGCTCCAAGCTTGGCAACACAAATGAATATACGGAATATACACATAGACGAATCATCTAGTTAGTTATGTGTCCAAATCCAAGCTAGCACGTTTATATTTGTAATACACGTGCTTAATATCTTTGTACACGAACACAACGTGGAACGGATGCTTGTAACAAATAAATCCCAGATTTTGTTCGTTATTCTTGAAAATGAAGTATATTTCGCGTCTGTTATTCCAAACATAATTGAATTTTAAAATCATTTTGTCTTGTATTATAAATATTATTTACGAAAACCGCTCGCTTTACACGAGGCGTTCACCAAAATAATACCTCAACAACGTGTGTCATACAATTTTGCAGCATACAATCTATGTATTGTTTAAACTTTACACGTCAACGGTAATAGCACAGATGTGCTGAAAGTTGTAGTTTTTTAAAGAAAAATATGGAAAACATAGAAAAATGTCAATAATTTATATAAAATATTGTAAAACTAGTTTAACAATAGCCAATTACTGTAGCACAAGTAATAAAGTAATTTATATTACACTATTATTATTTCTATATATAAAAATAGTACATAATAATTTTATCTTAAATATAATGCAAAAGCTGCTTGATTTATATCATGTATATAATAAAACTTGCACAGCTCATTAGTTGAAAATGTGTGTAGAACAATGTGCAATGTAGCTTAAATATATTAAGGTTTGGTAATTATTCTTGCTAATTATTATATAATATTAATAATTGTTATTTTATTTAAATTTTAATTTATGATTTACATAGTACCTACACAAAGAACATTTGAGAAAATTGTAACACAGTACCCCGTTTGGGCGTAAAGCAGAGATTTAAATTTATTATGACTGAATAATCTTTGCTTACACTACGAATGGAAAATAGAAAAAAAGCGAGAAAGAGAGAACTAAAAAGCTAAAATTAAGTAATTATATTTTGATTGAATAATGGTTAAACCATTTTTATAGGAAGAATCTTTCAACTTTCGTCAGTATATGTTTATTAAAAAAATATACTATTTTAAGTACTTATCAATATATGATACTTATGCTTATTTTAATTTTAATCGAAATAATATGTAATAAATATTTATATGTCTAAAATTTTTAAATTTTGAATACGTACTGTACTCCGTAATAATTATACGTGTGTAACGTTACGTACATATATAGATATATGTATAATAAGTTAATATCTATTGAAATATAATAGATGAGTTGCATTTACATATTAGGGTTATTGTTAGCTCTATGAGTACATCTTTCTTTTATTATTTGAAAAGTTAATTAATACTGCGTACAATAAAAGCCCACAAATATAAAAATAATCATTGTCTTTTTTTATTATTTAAATGTATCTACAATAGCAATACTAACAAACTTTTTAAGGACTTTTTAGTTTTATTAATAATAGATATAAATGTAAAGGCTTTTTAAGTTAAATTTCTCCAGAGTTTTAATATTTTATCCTCGAAAAACAACTCATATTGTATAGAGAATACACATACATATAACTTTTCATCGTTGTGCAATATCACAAATGCAGTTAAGTATCCTTTAATTTTTTAATCGGCGCTTACTTATTTTTTATAAATTTTATAATTAACATCATTTTTACTCTTACTTAACATAGTTACATCACTTTATTCACAAGTTCTAATATATTCCCACGCAAAACCATAAAAAAAAAATAAAAAGACAAAAAAATTAAATACAACGATGAAAAGTTATATGTATAAGAGAATACAATATGGGTTGTCCTTCGAGAATCAATATCGAAGATTCTGGAGATATTTCACATAAAAAGCATTTGCATTTGCATCTATTATTAGTAAAACTAAGAAGTGCTTAAACAGTTTTTTAGTATTGCTGTTGTAGATACATTTAAATAATAATGAAAAACAATGATTAGTTTTATATGTGTAGGCTTTTATTGTACGCAGTATTAATTAACTTTTCAAATAATAAAAGAAAGATGTATTCATAGAGCTAACAATAACCCTAATTTGTAAATGCTACTCATCTATTATATTTCAATAGATATTAACTTATTATACATACATATATGTGTATGTAACAATACACACGTATATATAATTAATTATTATTTCGATTAAAATTAAAGCAAGCATTGATGTCATATATTGATAAGTACGTTACATATTATATTTTTTAATAAACATATAGTAACGAAAATTGAGGGATTATTGCTATGAAAATGGATTAATATTTCATACATTATTTAATTAAAATATATTTACATAATAATAGCTTTTTAGCTCTCTCTCTCTCTCTATCACTTTATTTGTATATTCCCTTTATAGAGTAGGCAAAGATTATTCATAGTCATAATAAATTTAAATCTCTGCTTTACGCCCAACCGGGGTACTGTTCTCAAATGCTTTTTGTGTAGTTACTATGTAAATCATAAATTAAAATTTTATCAATTATTTAAAAATGTATTTTTCTAATAATGTTAACAAAGTAAGGTATGAATGTATATATATATATATATATATATATATATATATATATATATATATATATAATATATATATATATATATATATATATATATATATATATATATATATATATATATATATATATATATATATATATATATATATATATATATATATATATATAAATATATATATATATATATATATATATATATATATATATATATATATATATATTATATATATATATATATATAATATATTATATATATATATATATATATATATATATATATATATATATATATATATATATATATATATATATATATATATATATATATATATAATATATATATTTATATATATATATATATATATATATATATATATATATATATATATATATATATATATATATATATATATATATATATATATATATATATATATATATATATATATATATATATATATATATATATATATATAATATATATATATATATATATATATATATATATATATAATATATATATATATATATATATATATATATATATATATGTTTGTTTATATATGGCATCCCCGACTAGTTTAGAGTCTTGTGCGAACACCCCGCGCGAGCGGTCAGTAGTAGCCCAGACTAGTAGTTGTCGAGAAGTAGCAAAAGGGGCACGTGAGACGGCCGACACGAGCGCACGTCCTTCCTGAATCTAATATTAATTAGCGGTGTGATTTTCCCTCCCTCAGCCTTATTTGATTTCCCTTTTGTGTATTCCCTCTTGATATTGAACCTGACAAAGACAACCTACAAAAGATAATAGGGCAAGTAACCCCTAGTGAAGAAGACTCAAGTGAAACATTCCATGCCGGCCGGGAACAATCAGTGTTTGTGTTGTGAATCATGAAGATAAGGTACTGTACAATTTCTATTATCCTAAAACCGACTATAAGGTAAATAATTAATAAATAACCTCCCCCTCAGCACGCTTCCACAAATGCGGCACACCTTACCCTATATTATTCAATATACACTTTCTGTAGCAGGGCGTGGTTTCACTATATACTATATACATTTTTTGGTAGCAGAACGCAGTTTATTATATTCATTAAATACTACTATATACATTTTCTGGTAGCAGAGCGTAGTTTTCATCCCTCTGGGCCCCCTTTAAATTTTAAACGTAGTTTTTCACCCCTCTGGGCCCCCTTAATTTTACGTGGTTTTTAA
>JAZFAU010001361.1:0-11294 GCA_037178615.1 Dione vanillae
ATATTTTAAACCCTTTTTTAAAACTAATTTCCCCGACCGTTTAATGTATTCGTAATTTTAGGGGGTTTTTCGCAATAAACTCACCACAACCAAAGTAACTAAAATTTATGAACAATACGCAACCGAGAATATTTACACAACAGGATGAAGTCAGCACACCGAATAAAAGTGTCACTTTTTATGAAATGACAAATAATACAACTTATACCAAAGCGTGTACGGAATATTTAAGATATGTTTATTGGAGTTACGAGTTGAATTTTCACCTGTACACTTTTATACTAGAATTTTTTACTTATATTATTTTTTTTTTGTTTTATGCCTGTATCCTACACATAGCAGGGTAGACAAAAAGGACCATAAGCAGAAGGAACCTAGTGTTAAGACACTTCGTTCTCCATTTTCCGTCTTGCGAGCATCTTATAATATTACATTACGTACAAGCTAATACACGCAATTCCGCAAATGCGGAAAGCGGGGAACGGAGTGTCTTCATACTAGGTTCTCAAGGTTCCTACGGTTCCCCCTGCCTACCCTGCTATGAGTGAAATAAAGGAGATAAAAAAACATACATATATAGATAAAATCTAGTAATTATTTCAGGTCATCTTAGTGCCATAAGGCAGCATCTGCCGTAAATGTGGTACTTTTTGTGTTAATCCCAATTATAACAATTTCATGAATTTAATTTTGCTACTCCGGTATGTGCGGCATTGAGTTACGCCTGTCGATACGCTCTGTCTCAAAATCATGTGGAAATGCGTATTGAGAGCCTGAAGTATAACCGTCCCATTGAGAGCAGTTGTTATTTAAATATATTCCTCTGAAAACAAAATCAAAGGCTATACAACTATTTTGTATGTTTTCGCTCTTTATTCCACATATGGCAGAGTAGGCAAAGGGAACTGCAGGAACCATAAGAACTTAGTGTTAAGACACTGCGTTGCTTAGTCCCTGCTTTTCGCCTTTTTAGAGGTGAGGTGAGGTTGCGTGCGCGCTTTTGCCCAGTAATCAGAGTGAAAAAAATGGAAATAGAAAAATCCGGCCGGACGGTCCTCTACAATAATTTATTAATTTGGAAATATTGGTTATATACTTAAAAGTTTTTAAAATAAGCGTGAGTTATATGACCCAAGAAACAGAAAACTCTCATATTAAAGTTAGAGCTAATGTACACTACATCATATACTTTTATTATTTAAAAAATATAATATATAGGTCAATTACAATATCTTTGAATAACCGCGAGTATCGATGTTCATATTCCATTTTTTCTATTTCCATTTTCTTCGCTCTAGCAACTAGGCAAAGCACGGCGTTGAGTTCCGCCACTCAACACGCAATGCCTCGAAAAAGGCGGAAAGTGGTGACAGCGAAAGCTGGAACTAAACAACAGAGTGTCTTAACACTAGGTTCAAGTGATTCCTGCAGTTCCGTTTGCCTACCCTGCAATATGCGGGATAAAGCGTGAAGCTAAGAAAAAAATCTGTTATATGACCCACAAAGCTATTCCTAGCGACTGGTAAATATAACGTTTACTGTGGTATAATTATGCCTTTCTGAATAAATAGACTGTTCTATAAGAAAGAAAATTCCCGAAAATAATTCGTTTCAGCTAAAAAAATCTATATTCATATTTTAATTATTAATATTTCCTAAGTGTGAAGAAAACCATTCAAAATAAAACACAATATGTCAACCCGTTGCACAATTTAAAACAACAACCTATGAAACATCAAACAGAAGATCTGACATCCGAGCCCAAACTAAACAAACCTTCACCCATCAAAGGGCCACTCTATACTGTACAAATAAATCGTATATTTAATATGTCTGCCTTATATTTGTATTTACCGTGTGTAAATACCCTCTTTCGTAGCAATACAAGCTGTCACTTTGTCCATTTCCCGTACGAAAGCTTTGGGCGGACTTTGCTAGCGTTTGTTTTGGTTGACACACGTGTTAGTGAGAGTTTTCTGTTTTGGTGTTAATTTTCTCCACCGTTCTCTAGTGGAGTTATTTTAAATTTTTAAAAGATTCCTTTTTAAGAAGGTGGCTGGTTGTAGTAAGTGTTTGTGTTGTTAATAAAGTGTCGTTATATAGTTTAAACTAGGTAAGGTTATTTTTTTTTTTCTATTTTGTCTTTTATTTAATTTATAATGGATGGGGATCCTCCTCCTGATCCTCCTGATACTGGAGGTGGTAGAATGGAAGTTCAAACGGTGGCTAGAAAGAGGCAAGGTGAAGATTCTACTATAAATAATGATTTTAGTGCCAAAAAAACTATTATAAACCCATCCACTGCGACACCCTCCATTCAAAACCTATATATCCATCCATCCCTTTCTGAAGGTCCTAAGTCCTACATTGACTCCGACAAAGGCCCCTTCATTGTTTATGTGTCCAGAGAAATACCTGATCCAGCTGCTGGTACCACAATTAGAGCCATTAAGTTTGGTCAATTTCTTCATAGACATAAGGTCAGTCATATTACGAATGATGGCATTAAGAATGTTGGTCGTAATAAGATCAGCGTTCAATTCTCAAATGCTGCTGCAGCGAATTCTTTTTGACCAATCCTATATTAAGTCTATGTAAGTATGTTGCGGTTATCCCAACATTTATAATTACCCGCATGGGTATTATAAGAGAAGTACCAGTAGACTTCTCCTTAGATGAACTTGTGGAATCCTTAGTTTTTCCATCTGGCTATGGACAGGTTTTGAAAGCGCGAAGACTGAACAGAAAGAGTGTAAGTGAGGGAGTGACTACATGGATCCCGACCCAGTCGGTTGTAGTTACTTTCCGAGGTCAAGAGCTGCCTGATAGGGTCTTTTCCTATCATTCCTCTCTTCCGGTTGAACCTTATAAATTCCCTACTATCCAATGCCTAAACTGCTGCCGTTTTGGTCATGTTAAATCTCAATGTAGGTCTCAGCCTAGGTGTTACAGGTGTGCCCAGTCTCATTCTGGTGATTCATGTGACATTACCAAAGAGAACTCTAATTGTTTGTTCTGCAATTGTAAACACTTTGCCACAGATAAAGACTGTCCTGAGTATGCAAGACAGCAATCCATCAAAATTGTTATGTCACAAGAGTGCATCTCATACTTAGAAGCTTCCTCCCGTTTTCCTTCTGCCCAGCGTTCCTATGCAAATATTGCAAAGGAAATGTTCTCTCCTACAATTACCATTAATCCTAAGTTCCAACAAGCCCGGGTTACCCAGAATACAACAACTCCCTCCAAATCATATCGCAAAACAGTGTTCCAAACTCCCCGTCCCAGAGCTCCTCTTGCTAAAGGTTTTGATAGACAAGCTCATCAAGCCTTAATTGGTAACTGTTCCTCATCCCTTCCTAATGGTCATGCTCTCAATCAAGGTGTTGATAATCCAGCAGTTGGCAGAAAAGATCTGTTAGTTGCCTTAACAGAAACTCTTGTGAGTATTATATCCACCTGTGATGAACTTCCTTTACCGTCCAACGTTGCCCAGAACTTACTAACTATCTTTAAAATCCTAAATAATGGCTCCACTGACCTTCCTGCAGTGGAATAGTAGCAGTGTTCGTGCTAAAAAACATGAATTACTGCATATTATTTCTCTGTATGATCCTGTCATTATTGCCCTCTCAGAAACATGGCTTGTGCCTGATTCCCCATTCAGGGTACCAGGTTTTGCCTGTTTGAGGGAGGACAGAAGTGACGGGTACGGAGGTAGTGCTATCCTCATCCAGCACTCCTCTCCCTATTCTCGCATTCCTCTCCCATCTCACAGTCAACAGATTAATGCTGTTGCTGTGAGTGCCTTTAATATATCCTTTCTTTCTGTATATATTCCTCATCCTTCCTTTTCCGTTTTCCTTGAGCTTAAGTCTATCATCACTTCGCTTCCTAGTCCAGTGCTGATCCTGGGAGATTTTAACACTCATCACACTATGTGGGGGTGTTATTACTGTGACGGATTCTCTCCTTCGTTGGTGGACTTAATTGATGATGTCGACCTCTGCATCCTCAATGACGGTTCCCCGACTCGTAGGGTCAATCCTAATCAGAATCCCAGATCTGCTGTTGACCTCTCCTTGTCCTCTCCTTCACTTGCTTCCCAGCTATCATGGTCTGTCCTTTCTTCCACACATGGTAGTGATCACTTTCCAATTCTTTTATCCTTAAATAATAGACTCCCTTTTATTAATAGCCCTCACCCGCTCCTTAAATTCAATTTAAAAAAAGCTAATTGGTCTAAGTATGCTGACTCTGTAGATTGCATGTTGAATGATCTTCCGGAGTCCGTTAATCATGAGAATGTCATTGTTTGTTATGACCGGTTTGTCTCTGCCATCTTATCTGCAGCTGACTTAAACATTCCTAAAAAACTCTCCATTCAGAAGCAGATGCCTTCCAATCCCTGGTGGGATCAGGAATGCTCTGATTCTGTCGATCGGCGAACATCTGCCGAGGTGTCATACGCAGCCTGTATGACAATGGAGAAATACATTGAATATAAACGCAATGATGCAAAATTTAGGAAGTTAATTTGGAAAAAGAAAAAACTTGGTTGGGTCACCTTCTGCGAGTCCCTTAATCCTCGTACCTCTTCCCATATTGTGTGGGCGAATGTTAAGAGATTTCGCCGGTCGCTCAACAGTATGCCTAGTCCAAATTCCAACAATCCATCAATATGGCTTAACAGTTTTGCTAACAAATTGGCTCCTCCCTTCGTTCCGTCTTTCGATCTATCCCCAGCTATGCCGATTGAATCCTCAGAAGAAATGGATGCCCCCTTTTCTTTTGAGGAACTCAAAAACATCTTAGCGGATTTAAAAGACACTAGCCCAGGTGAGGACGGTGTCCCTTACTCATTTATCAAGGAGTTAAACGATAAATCTAAGGTTTACTTTTTAGATGTAATAAATAATATTTTTCAATCTGGCAATATTCCTGATTCATGGAAATCCCAAATTATCATTCCTATCCTTAAACCGGGTAAATGTTCCTCTGATCCTTCTTCCTACAGACCCATTGCCCTTGCATCAACGTTATCAAAAACTGCTGAACGACTTTTAAAAAACCGTTTGGAATGGATAGTGGAAAACAGAAATATCTTAGCTCCCTCTCAGTTTGGATTTAGAAAGGGGCTAAGTACTGCAGATAGTCTCAGCATTTTAACTACAGATATTCGACGAGCTTTTGCCAAAGGAGAGTATTTAGTGGGTGTTTTCCTAGATGTTGCATCGGCATATGATAATGTCCTACTTCCGGTACTCAGGCAGAAATTGCTTAAGCTGAGTATTCCGCCGAGGTTGTCTCATTTCATATGTAATTTGCTAACCGATCGAACGGTATCTGTTAAACATCCGCTTCTTACTGTGCCCCCCAGACACGTCTGGAAAGGCCTTCCTCAGGGTTCAGCTCTTAGTCCTCTGTTGTACAACATCTACACACATGACCTCGAATTATCTGTTAGTAGTTTTTGTAATATCCTTCAGTATGCTGATGACATCGTCCTCTATTACAGCTCAAATTCTGTAGAGGACATCACTTACCACCTAAACACTGCTTTACACTATCTCAACCAGTGGTTGACTGATCATGGTCTCTCGTTGTCCATTTCTAAGTGCCAGGTAGTAGTATTTACCAAAAAAAGAGCTACCCCAAATTTTCAAATTGCTCTTGATGGCTCTCCCATCCAGGTCATGGAGAATGTAAGATTTTTAGGCATGATACTCGATAAGCGACTGAATGGAATTGCACACGCTGAATTTCTTAGCAAAAAATGTGAAAAAGGCATTAATGCTTTAAGAGCAGTGTCTGGTGTGTGGTGGGGTGCACACCCTTATACTCAAAAACTTCTGTACGGTGCCCTTATCCGTAGTCATATTGATTATGCTTTATATGTTCTGGACCCCTTTAATAAAGTAGCCACAGAAAAGCTTAATCGGATACAGTACAAATGCCTACGTATTATCTTAGGGGCAATGAAGTCTACTCCCACCAATGCTCTCCAAGTGGAGTGTGTTGACCCACCCCTACCTATCCGAAGACAATACCTTGCAGATAGATTTGTTGGTAAAATGTTACAGCTTTCTTCCCATCCTTTGTGGCCTAAGTTAACTGAGTTAGCTGACCTCATCCCCAGTGATAAACCATTACCATTCTTATTACATAGTTTCCTGAAATTCACCAGATTACCTCATCCTTTGCTACGCCTTTCATCTAATCCATTGTTTTGTACACCGTACAAAGCATTGGTCCATCATCCATCCGTCATAACAGATCTTGGCTTGACCAAGGGAGATCCAGGTACCAACACAAAATTCCAAGAGGCTGTATATGAAAATTGGTCAAATCATCTTCACATCTTTACAGATGCATCAAAGCTTTCTAAGGAGAGCTGTGTTGGTGCAGCTTGCTGGATACCAAAATTCAAAATTATTTTACAATTTAAATGCCCTCCTGAATCTTCAGTGTTTACAGGCGAGACTGTTGCCTTGTTAGAGGCAGTCCTGTTCACGCTCTCCCACAACGTAAAACAGACGGTTATTTTTACTGACTCTCTAAGTTGCTTATTGGCTTTAAAGGGTAACCCGTTTCATAGTAAATTAAGATCTTCAATTGTTTTAAGGATCCGTGAAGAATTATACTCGTGTCATCTGAAGGGTTTGGAGGTCACTCTTGTGTGGATTCCAGGTCACTCTGGAATTAGTGGGAATGAATCTGCAGACTCTTGTGCAAAATTAGCAGCCCAATGTGGCACTCTAGACCACTTTTTTAATTCGGCCCAGGATCTGCTGTCTCTTGCTGTTACTCACTTGGATAAGTCCTGGTCCAAATACTGGGATCTATCAAAATCCCAGAAAGGTAAATACTATGCATTTCTCCAACCTGATATACCAAAGCGTCCTTGGTTTTTTTCTCAAAAATTCACTGAACGGAAAGTTATATCCACAATTTGCCGCTTACGCCTCGGACATGCATGTACTCCTGTTCACCTGGCTAAGATCAGGGTCAGGGACCACTCATTGTGTGAATGTGGCTTAGACGACGGTTCTCCTTCTCATATCCTTTTTTCTTGTCCTAAATTAATCCGTCCTTTATATGATGTTCTTCCGCTCAAAGTCCCTCGTCCTCTTAGTGTTCAGTGTTTGTTAATGTTTGTGTTTAGTCCTTTATGTAAATTTTTGTGTAAATATATTAAATATAATAATATTAGAGTATAAGCTAACACCCTTGTAAAATATTATCTATTACTAACCTAATGTGTTGTCTGTATATATTGTAGTTATTTGTTGATTTTGTTATAGGTGAAGGATTTAAAATGGATCTCTTTTAAACATGCATTCCTCTTTTGTGTAATGCTATCTCCTTTTTACCGTACATTCTCCTTTGTGTGTTCTCCATTCAACGTGACATTGGCGAAGTGAATTGTGCTCAACTGGCACGCTCGGAACGCCATAACTAAAAAGAAGAAGAAGAAGAAGCTTTGGGCAGAGTGGTGTGATGCTGAAGTAAAGTTGGTAAAATTGTCTAAATAAAATGTGTTGTACATTTTATAGGATGTTTCTGCAGTGCTAGTTTATTTTATTAAGATATTTAATATAAATTCAAGGCATTCTGTTTAAAAATAAAAAAATATAAATATATAGTATATTTAAAATATTGAATATATGTATGAGCCCAATATATTAAAGTTAAATCAATGAGTAAATAATAATCATATTTTTCCAACAGTTATTCTGCATATAACAGGATAGGCAGAGATAATCTAGCGTCAAGACACTCCGTCCTCTGCTCTCCGCCAAAATTTGACTTTGATACACTAAAGTAGGAAAACAAAAATAATTTATTATTTTAAGCAAAAGTCATATAATTATTATTATAATAGCAACGTGGGTGGATAGACTTTTGTATAGCACCTGTATACATTTTAATATATTTTCATTAACATATCATTAGCACCATTATCTACTGATAAATTAGATCAAATCATTATAAAGTCACAACACACATTGCAACTTCTAAAACAATCTTCTTAAATTGAAAAATAGAAAAACATCAATTATCTACCTCAACTGAAACCATATTTCAGAGAAGTTCCCTTCCATTATCAGTCTCTTATTACTCTCTATCCTCCTAGGAGGGGGGGGGTGTTAACAGTACCAGGGCTAGGGCCCCGCTCATGAATACGAACGCGTCATTGGGGTTAACCAATTTAGTCTTGTGGTTGTGACTCGTAGATTAGACAGAGGTGTGGAAACTATCTATATGGGTGATCTATATACTGCCTGTGCTGTCAGGCCTAGCCATGTGAGACTCAAGGCGAATTGTGAGAGGCCCAGCTTAGGCGACCAGCAACTAAGACCGCATTCTTATCCTCTGTGACTAACCTCTCTCGAAAGAGATTCCTAACTCTATTCAATGTTGTCATATAACATTTTTATTTTAAATATTTATTAAGTAAACTATGCAAAAGATTTCCATAAACTTATCTTTATCCCTTAAAGCCCACGAGCACGACAGGTCAGTTAAAAAGACATAAAAAATCATCACAAACTATAAATTACATAAAAGTCGTTTCAACAAACCATTTATTTTTTTGTTTGGTCTAATTTTACTAACTACCGCACAGATTTTGACATAAAAAGGGATTTAATAGCACGAATGTTATGATTTTTTATAAAATTTGGATTTTTAATAAAATAAACTGTAAATTTATATTTTTCTGTTTTTAAAAGTATGTATATGAATTTAAAATATGTAGAAATAAAATATAGAAAAACTTCAATGTTTGATATTTTTGCTTCAATCATAATTTAACAAGAAATAATATAACAAGCGACGCATTATCAAAAGAACTTGTAAAAGAAGACTCGTCTAAATACTCGATATATCCATACAAAACCGTTTTCGATACAACAGCTACATTTTAGCTCTTGATTGGCCCACTAAAGCTTGCTAAAAGAGATTGGCCTGTCTAGAACACTAAACAATTATTTTGTAAATTGTACTTCGAAAGCATCGCTAGTAGAATCATTATAAATGGAGTTAAGAACAGAGAAGAGCTTGGACAGTGAAGGTGGAACGGTATGTACAACTACCGAACTCGGCCGCCCAAATTTACCTTGGGATATCATATCTGAACTCTTTATCCTAGTGATAGAAAAATAGTCACAGAAATGTACTTTTTACTTTTTTATGTACTTTTTACTAGATGTTATATAATGCTAGAAAAATTATAACTAAACCTGCATTTTAAGAAACTTCATGCAGTTTCTTGGCCGCTTAGGTCTCTAAATTGACATTTTCTTACAGAATGAAAGCTTATATTTCATAGAAAAGAAAAAACACCATTAACCTACATATTAACAACAAAATGATACGTTTTATATTTATATAACAATTTATTGTATACTAACGTTGACCTTTTATTATAATTATATTGATTAAAGCCAACATCGCGGTCTAATATCTATTTGAAATACACATAGTTAATGAGTTATTGGTCATAAAACATAATTTACTGGACGCGCATACACGCTTGATTTACGCTTCCTACCGAAAGATTAAAAGCTTAGAAGAAAGAACACGTGTGATTTATTTATTTGTACCTTTTAATGTATTGATGGAATTGCATAATGTTTATTATGAAATAACCAAGGATTTTTTTTGTTTCATTATCTTACAATTGACGCCTCCTTACGCCTCTTGCTGTTGTAATTGTCTCCACTGGGAAAAATAAGTTATTTTCGCTATTATTGTTTCGCTTTCGCTAGATGAAGGGCTGCGTTAAGTTGCATTTCATAAACATGCAAAATCTTGATAATTGGTAGGAAATGGGGATTGGTTTTTTTTTCCTCTGACGCTTGTAGTATTTAATCTAATAATATAAATATTTGTCTACTTTTTAAGATTACATAATGTCTTTATCGTATGTCTAAAAAAAGGAGCCTTTATAAGACTGTCGATACATCGTTGTCTGTCTGCTCGCTTGTAAAGATGATTTTCCCAAAATCACGTGAAGTATAGAGATGAAATTAATATCAAATTAGTTATTCTTTAAAGCAAAGAAAAGTTAATTGATCCGAACACAATAAAAAGACACGAACATTAATGCGTCATCTTATTGCATTTTGTATAAAATTAACCGTGTAATTAAAACCTGAATATTCTTTTGAGATAGAGTTCTGTAATCTGGCAAAAATAAGACTTATTGTACCTACATAGAAAGGAAAGGAGGTATGTAGATAACGTAATATTTGACACTCCATTCTCTCTGGCTAAGCTTTCACTATGGAGAGTAAAACAACTCTATCTCTTTAATAAGAACTGAACCTACTAACATCACAAACAGCTTCTATCATTGTAAAATGTAAAACGTTCAAAACAAAAACTAAATTCCATCTATAATTCGATATAATCCTAAGTTTTGTAAATACAAGCTTAGTCTAAATATATTGAAATAGTTGGACTAGACGAACTAAATAAACAATTATAACACGAGATTCTATATACAGTTGCGTAAACAACGACAGACGTATAAACTGGTGTATGGTAAATCTCATTTTCTTGCAATAAAATCCCATCGTAAATGTCAAGATTAAACGGATTAGTTACAAAGACACCAACTAAATATAAATTTTATGTTTTATATACTTTGCCCTATAATAAATTAATGATTGGTGGGACTGTAGGATTGTTTAATATTTTTATTTCAACATATATATATATATATATATATATATATATATATATATATATATATATATATATATATATATATATATATATATATATATATATATATATATATATATATATATATATATATATATATATATATATATATATATATATATATATATATATATATATATATATATATATATATATGTTGAAATAAAAATATTAAACAATCCTACAGTCCCACCAATCATTAATTTATTATAGGGCAAAGTATATAAAACATAAAATTTATATTTAGTTGGTGTCTTTGTAACTAATCCGTTTAATCTTGACATTTACGATGGGATTTTATTGCAAGAAAATGAGATTTACCATACACCAGTTTATACGTCTGTCGTTGTTTACGCAACTGTATATAGAATCTCGTGTTATAATTGTTTATTTAGTTCGTCTAGTCCAACTATTTCAATATATTTAGACTAAGCTTGTATTTACAAAACTTAGGATTATATCGAATTATAGATGGAATTTAGTTTTTGTTTTGAACGTTTTACATTTTACAATGATAGAAGCTGTTTGTGATGTTAGTAGGTTCAGTTCTTATTAAAGAG
>JAZFAU010001362.1:0-5000 GCA_037178615.1 Dione vanillae
ACAACATTTAACTTTATCTATAACTAACTAAAACTTGATATAATTTTAATTTATAATTATTTTTAAAGTATTATTTAAGTTTTAACTTTGATTTACGCCTCGAAGGCATATATTTGTAATTTTTTTAAATACATACAGTACAGTATACTCTTTGTAAGTCGACTTTCAGTAAATATGTTTATTAAATGTGTGATTTTAATTTATAATTATGACTCAGTAGTGTTTGATTGAGACTAGGCTGGAAGACTTACAAAGGGGATATTGTATAGAATTAGACCAAGTTAGTAACTTTTGTTAGCAAATCTAAAATTTATTATTAAAATTTAATTTTTTAGTTAAAATTAATTCATGATATTCGATTTTTTTAATTAAATTGACTTTAATGGAAATAGTGAAATAATAAAAAAATATTATTTTTATTTTTTTTTAATTAATCATTTTGTTATTATTGTATGTTTGATACTCGAATTTGAATATTTTTATAAAATTGTAAAATTTACTGTAGTAATAATAGTGATAAGTAAGTAAGTAGCAAATTACGTCCATCTAAATATTCTCCATGTCAAGACTGTTATTACTGGCATTACATAAATAGTAAATGTGAAACAAGTAAAAAAACATTCAATAACAGTGTTTCAAATTGAATAATTAATTGACCAGAAAAAGTTTCAATATTAATTAAATCAGAAGTAGTTGGAGAAGGGGTGTGGGGGGAGGGTGTAATGGATACAGAACGGGAGAGAGCAATAACAATAAACTCTCTATAATTTGCAGAAAGATCTCGGCTTGTCTAGATCTAACATCAATTATTATTTCTATAAAGTATTCCCAATTTTATTTATAATAATTATAGGACCTTATAATTATAATACAACTAAGTAGCAATACAGTCACGGTGCATGTATAGGGCTTGGCAAGCCTCTACAATTTCTTACAAGCCAATGCAAACTATTAAAGTCTTTTGAATACAAGTTAGTAAAAATGTTTCTACTAAACTAGATTCTTTTTACTTGTAATAAATATTTTGCAATTAAGTTAGTTCAGTCAAATACACGCTTGTGCTTGTAGACGCTTGCCGAGGCTTGCCGAGCTCTAAAATATACGATTATATTAGTAATATTTTGACAGTTTTATAGCAAATCGTTTTTGTATGGTTATTTACCGAACTTTTTAAGTACAGCTTCAATGTACAAATTCAAGCTGTATTTATTGTCAAAATTGCTGTTTTTTATTTAAATAATTATCATTATTTCTGGAAGCGTTTTAATTGCACATACTTAGAACACTTGGTGCAAAATATAGCCGATGTTCAAACTTGAACTGAACAGTTGAATTGATAATTAGTTGAAAAATTCTAATTCTTCTTCTTCTTCTTCTCTTTATTAATGGCGTTTCGAGAAAAATTCTATACGTTAACAAATTTTATTTTATTGACATTTGACGTTTGAAATTTGACATTTGCGCGCGCTTTTTGCAAAGCGCATTTGCGGAGGCTAAGAGTAGGTATAGTTTCTTTCGTTAAGGGAATTTCGTAAAAAAAACAGTGTGTATTTACTTTGATTTGATAAAAGTATATCTCGTTAAGTAAAATCGAATCTACACTCATCATGACTTTAAATTATTTTGACTTATTGTTTAAATTTTGTAGTTATCTTTTTATTTGACTAATTTTGAATTGTAATAAAAATAATAATATTTATATATGAAAATATTGATTTTTTAAAAACAAATGTAAGTAATAAAAAGAAAAACTTGTCAATTGCTTATGAAAAAATGCCTTTAGAAGAAATTTTTGTATACAATTATTATATATTAATCTAGTGTAATAAATAAATATTTTGAAATGGGCTGTCTCTTTCTTTTCCATAGTTCTATCTCTTTCTAAAGTTACTTTTTTAATTTAGTTTTAATTAATTGTTTGTAACAGATAATGAAAATAGCGGTTATGTTTTAGATATTAAGCTTTTTTTTATAATAAAATCATTTATTACCAATAAAATGTCTACAAAGTAATATACCAAATTATATAAATAACATAATGTTGTTTTGATTACTTCTTAAAACAAGTCAATGGGTATTTTTTATTACTCTATGGTAAGTAAGAGAAAATGAATGGTAAGGTTTTTTAACATGTATGTACATACATACATACATAACTTCACGCTCTATCCCTAGCGGGGTAGTCAGAGAGAACAGAGCGCCAAACATTGCGATCCCTGCATACCTCTTACGTCTCGTCCATTATCATTAACCTCTTCACACATGCTCTCCGCGAGTCCTCATGCTTTTTACGTCTACTTCCTCCAGTATCTTCGATACTGTGTTTTCGAAAGTCAACCGAAGTCTCCCCTTACCACCCTTACCACTCACTTGCGTCGTATATCTTTTTTACCATTCTTTCATCACTCAGTGTTTTGAATATGTCCAATCCATCTGAGCACGTTCTTCTACTGAATATGAGTCTAGTCTATGTACTAAACACAGATTGGTCTAATATCAAGAAAAAATATGTATATTGCACAATTTCGCAGAATTCTCGTAATTTATATTGATTAATATTATTTATAATGTACAATTAACTTATATCCAGTTATATTGCTTTTATTCCTTGCCTGTATGCCTAAAGTTCTGTTTGTTTTTAAAAATCTTTTATTATTTGATTTATTTCAAAAGAATAATGGCAACTTTTATTACTGTCAAATGTAATACGCGGCGTCAAACTTTGTCATTCGACTGTTGAATAAATGTTCGGATTCAATCGGTAAGAGCACGATGGTATGTTTTTAAATTAGGTCCTTTACGCTTACTCTTCTATAATTGGGTTGAAGTGTGAAGCTATTTGATTTTTTTTTTAAATTGATATAGTACTTTTTACGCTTACAGTCAGACACTTTCACTGTGCTGTAACGGTATACGTTTTTATTAATTAATAGGTTAAAATGTGAAATGAAGTTATTTGTTAATATTAAAAATGGAGGCTTAAATTTTAGTGCAAATTTGATTCCGATTGAGGTAATATTTCAGTATTTTTTTACTTAACCGACGCATTATACCTATATGTGAGTTTAGTATAATTATGTTAATGTAAGTCGTCTACGATTATGATATTTTTTTAATTGATATTGTAGTTAATAATATGGGATCAATTATTACTTTCGAAATATTTTTTGTGCTATAAAAATATAAATATATTTTAAGTGTGATTTTTATTTAATACTTACATATATATCCTTACCCATTTATCTTTTGGAAAATAATAACCGTCGTGGCGCAGTGGAACAACGTATGTCTGTAAACGCAACGAGTTTGTGGGCTAAATTCCCGTGTGGGGAAGATGGTTTATTCATTTCCATTTAGTTCGATGTGGCAATTAGGCAAGCGTGGCGTTGAGTTGTGCCACTCAAAACTCGAAAGGCGTTAAACCAGGGAAGCGGATTGTCTTAACACTAGTTTCCAGTGGTTCCTGTGGTTCTCTCTGCCTACACTGCCATGATCGGAATGAAGCACGAAGCTAAAAAATCAAGTACGTACATAATTAGGCGTTATCTTCCAATATTGAATATTTAATGTCTCAAAATGTCGGGAATACAGTGTCTTAACACTAAGTTCCCTGTATCTTCCCTGCTATATGCGGGAAATAGCGTGAATCTCTTAATATCTGTTAAATAGGCTATCGTAGCGTGTTGTAGCAGATGACAGTAAGTTACATAACTTACAGGGAAAGCTTTATTTTTAACTTACTTGCTATAGAGAAAAAAGATTTGACGTTCAATTGTCTCATTGAGTAAGTGTGTAATGTTTCACAAACCTCAAGTCAAGCTATCAACTAATTATAAGTAATGCAATATTTTTTTTAGCTATATGCCATATCCTGCACTTGGCGGGGCAGGCAGAGAGAATCGCTGGAACCATGGAAACCTAGTGTTATGACACTGCGTTTCCTGCTTTCCGCCTTTTACCAGACATTTGCGTGTTGAGGGGCGGAACTCAACGCCACGCTTTGTCTTATTGCCAGAGCGAAGAAAATAGAAAAATACATTTTCTCCGAGTGGGAATCGAGTCCACAAATCGTCACGTTTAATGACATATGCTACGTCTCTGCGCCATGACAGTAATCATTCAATTTTATACTTAGAAGCTTGATTTCTGTGCTTTAAGCGATTATTACTTGGATATTTGTTATTAACTTCAGCTTAAATCCTCTACGTAGTTCAGAGAAAATGATTTTGACAATAGGACAGACAGATAACAAAGTTCTAGAATAAATCATACAAGGGTTCCGTATTTTTCTTTTGATATAGGGAATCCTAAACGTTAATAAAGCCAAGAAATGAAATCTTGCAGAAAATTGTTTTTCACGCTTACTAAGTAGGTGATATACCTAAATATACGTATAATGTTAACATTTCGCTTGCATTTGACATTTGACTAATACCCGTGAGGGTTGTTCCTTTGTTGCTTATTGTAACTAATAAATTATGACAGCATATAGTTATATATAAGGCAACAGCAAAAGCAAATTATACTTTACTTAAAAAATAATTTTGATTACGTCGTGTTATTCTGCATCAGGAATATCTTCATTCTTGTACCGGTCTTTTGCAGAGTCACCAAGTTAATATTTCAGGCTATAAAAGCTAAAAGCAGTTTTTTTATTTCTTTACGCTTTATCCTGCACATGGCAGGATAGACATAGGGAACTACAGGAACCGTAGGAACCTAGTGTTAAGGCATTCCGTTGCTAAGTCCCTGCTTTCTTCATCCCCACTTTCAAATTTTTTTCGAGGCATCGCGTGTTGATTTGCGGAACTCAACGCCGCGCTTTGCCTAGTTTCTAGAGCGAAGAAAATGGAAAGAGAAAAATCCATCTTCCTCGAGTGGGAATCGAACTTAACAATTGTCGCGTTTACAAGCAGACGCTACGCCTCTGGGCCACAACGGTCCTCAAATGCCATAATATTATTATTGAAGTATTAAACAAAGTTACAATAGTAAAATCA
>JAZFAU010001363.1:0-11144 GCA_037178615.1 Dione vanillae
TTTTCGCAACTTTTATATACATATTTTAAGTAAAACATTGTAACAGGTAATTTTGTGGTCACGGACGATTGAAAAGTATTCGAAACGTCGGGTTTCCAAAAATATACGCGAATATCAATATACGCGAATAATCCGCTTAAATTGTTTTATTTAAAATGAACAGAAATTGCCTTATGATAATATAAAGAGTGGTTCAAAGGTAAAAAAATTTTAAACGCCATTATTTTGCAATCACATATGTATCACATGTTTAAGTCTATCAAAAAAAAGGGAAGTCTACGTAGTTTCTTTTCCTTTAATGGATTAAACTTACTAGTGCTAGGGCTTGGCGTTGTAGAAAGAGAAGCTTAAAGCAACACCTTAGATTTGTGACCCAAGAGTAGGCTTAAAGCTCTTTAAAATGCATTAACGCTCACCTTCACTGTCCGACCTCCTCTCGCTACCTAACTAAATTTGAAATGGTTTACCAGTGCCTCCTTCGAAGTGCGTTCTTGAAATGAATTAGTAATAGTTCAAGATAGGTCGAAATCTTTTGGTAAACTATAAAGAGATTTCGCTGTTATACCTCTCGCTCCTACCTCAACCGCATATAAACTAGCTCTACACATATTACTTCGTTAGTAAGCTCATATTTTCGAAATATATATATACATATATACATATATATATATATATATATATATATATATATATATATATATATATATATATATATATATATATATATATTATATATATATATATATATATATATATATATATATATATACATATATATATATATATATATATATATATATATATATATATATATATATATATATATATATATATATATACATATATATATATATATATATATATATATATATATAATATATATATATATATATATATATATATATATATATATATATATATATATATATATATATATATATATATATATATATATATATATATATATATACTTAGTCTTGCCATAAATATTGTTATAAAGAAAAGCACGATTTTTTTTTTATACGTAACATTTATTCCTTTCATAGTGAGTTAGTTTAATACATCAATATATAACTATTAAAAATATACAATGTTTATTCGAAGTGGTCCCCATTGGCTGCAATACAGTCTTTTAAACGTTGAGGCCAGTTATCAATAGCAGCACGAACTCTTTCTAGAGGAAAATTCTTCACTGCCAACCGAATGAATCGTTTTAGGGACTCCAAATTATCATGGCGTTTAGAGCAAGACTTACTCTCTAAAACTGACCATAAATCATAATCCAATGGATTTAGGTCAGGACTTGACGACGGCCAGTTTTCAGTGCTGATAAAGTCCGGAACGTTAGTTTTCAACCAAGATTGGGTGGATCGAGCTCTATGACCCGGTGCCGAGTCTTGTTGAAAGCACCATTCTTTGTTATTGAACATGGTGTTAGTTAAAGACTTAACTACCGTCTCAAGAATGGTATTTTGATAAACTTGTGCCGACGTTTTAATACCTTTTTCACAAAAATATGGCTCAGTCACCCCTTCATAGCTAACACCCCACCAAACCATCACTGAAGTGGGATAATGCCCACGTTGTACTCTGTTTACTAATTGCGAAGCTTCTTTAGAGCTTCCAGCATAAATACGGTCATTTTGTTTATTAAAATACTGCTCAATTGTAAAAATTTTCTCATCCGTAAACAAAATTTTTTTGTGACCTCCCTTTGCGTACCGCTTAAGTAGTTGTTTGGATTTTACCACCCTATTCTTCTTTAAATTATCAGTTAAAAAGTGACCAGTACGTCTCTTATAGGCTGCAAGTCCTAAGTCATCTTTTAATATACGCGACATGGTTCTAGGAGCTATCTTCATCTCCCGAGATAAAATCTTTTGCTTACGGACAGGATTTCTTCGAATTCTTTCCCTAACTGCTTTAATCACCTTTTTCACACGAACGGTACGTGGACGGCCAGATCTTTTTCTGTCACAAACAGAGGAGGTATCATTGTACCTATCAATAGCCCGGTAAACAAACATTTGACTAATACCAAGCGGGTGGAGGGTTTTAAAAATTGCACTTTTCTCCATACCTACTTTATGTAAGGCAATCACAGCGATTCGGTTCTCTTTATCACCCCACTCCATTTTAATATAACAAAATATTTAACAATATAATGGCGCGAAAATAAGAAAACACATCAAGCAATCATATAAAAATGACAGATTCCAAATTCAAACGTAATATTTTCTTTTTTTGAATAGTAACAGTATTTATGGCCAGACTAAGTATATATATATATATATATATATATATATATATATATATATATATATATATATATATATATATATATATATATATATATATATATATATATATATATATATATATATATATAT
The DNA here is from genome assembly GCA_037178615.1 of Dione vanillae. Lineage (NCBI taxonomy): Eukaryota > Metazoa > Arthropoda > Insecta > Lepidoptera > Nymphalidae > Dione > Dione vanillae. The sequence continues at coordinate 2,391 of JAZFAU010001363.1, forward strand.
ATATATATATATATATATATATATATATATATATATATATATATATATATCCTTAGTGTGGCTTAACATTTTACCAATCTTAAAATTGTAGAATATTTTGTTGCTCATGCACTTTCAAAAAAAATCGAAATATATATATGGATGCCAAGTTATGCGTTCATTTGAATCTACTTTTTACAAGATAGTGCTTATATTTTTATATGGTTATTAGTAAAAATAGCAATATATTTGAAAATGGCTTAACTTAATTGTTAGATTATTGGATTTTTTAAGCACTTAGCTTAGAGCTATTTTGAAGAAAAAGCTTAAAGCTTATCCTGTTTATAGCAACACAAACAAGAGTCAAAACACTCTTTTCTCCATTTTCCTTCTGATTTCTATTTATTATGAAACTTGAGCAACAAAATATTCTACAATTTTAAGATTGGTAAAATGTTAAGCCACACTAAGGATAAAAAAATACTTAAAGAAAACATATAATATTAGATCGTTGCGGGATTTAAACCTGCGTCCATTGCAACCCGTGCATCCGCCCTGACTGCTCAACACTTCACATTTTTGTTTTAATTAGTATCTTTACTTCGTTTTAAATTAAACAAATATTATGACAGGTGCTGTCACTGTGTTATCTAGTCGTTTTTGTGAAGCGTTGGTCGTAAAATCAAGTCAGATTTTGGACAAGATAAAATATTGCCAAAGTAATATGAAATGTTGTAAAGATTTCAATTACTTTAAATTAAATTTTACTTCAAATTTTGACAGCGTCCATTTTATTTATTATTATTATATATTTTCTACCATATTGTCTAATATATTTTCTATACTCAAAGTAAACATACAAATTTTTCTATGTTTTATATATAACACATGCAGGATAGGCCAGGAATCTTCTGCTCTCTATACAAATGTGTTGAGTGAACGGAACTCGGCATGAAACTATGTAACTCGGAACTATGTAATTGATGCCTCAACTGATTCATTTGAGATCCTAATGTGACCCACAATGATAACGAAAAATAGGATTTTTAGACAACTTTTTTATTTCAAGAAATATTTTTCGTTCTTTAGGATGAATAACAATTTAAAACTAGTAAAAATAGACCATAACTTTACTATTATAGTTTTTATTTATTTTAATTTATATACTATGCATTATACACTATGTAAGTTGTAACACATAAAATTACTTATCTACATATACATATATTCTACACATATATATGTTCCCTACATATGTACAATATACAGACATTGAAATTTTTTACCCAATCCGATTCGATAAGCATCGGAACCATCAATAATCGAATTGTACGCGAACCAGTAGCTCATAATAGAGTTGTGTTCATTAAATTATAGAGTTTGGTGAATTGTGAATGTTCGAAAGCTATCCATATGATTATTTATATATAATATCCGATTATGTCAATGTTTTTGTTTAAAAATCATTTTAATATGGAAACATGTATAGATATAAAATTTAAAAAGAATTTTTCATATTTATTTTTTTAAATATATTGAGGTAACTAGATTATTATTAAATAATCGGTCATCGTTATTAAACGGCTGTGGGTTCGATTCTCGCTCGAAAAAAATATTTCTTTTCATTTATTCTAGTAATAACACAAAACGCCGCGTACATAAAGCGGAGAACGGAGTGTTGGCGCAGTGACGTACTGTCTGTATGAAAACACGACGGTTTGTGGGTTCGATTCCCACTCGGGCAAGATGGAATTTTTCATTTCCATTTTCTTTGCTGGCTGCCTGGCAAGAGACGGCGGCCTCGATGGCGGATAGCAGGGAACAGAGTGTCTTAACACTAAGTTCCCATCGTTCCCTTAGCAATGATGTATGCAAAAGCAATGATCAATATATTATATTTTTGGCAATCTGTATTAATTTATAATCCATATCTGTATTTACGTATTTAACAAACCGAATGATGAGTACTGAGAACTAAGTTTTACTTAATACGTAGAAATTCAACGCTGCATATTTGATTTCAAACTTTCAGTGTGCTTAAGTTGTTAACCAAGATATGTAACTTGATTTTAACACTCTACTTTTCACTTAAAGTCCCTAAGTAGGGATATTAGTAATGCTTTTGGAGAGCGGACTGCAATTTATTAAGTGTTAATTCACACTAGGGATAGAAAAAAAATGTAAACCGGGCAGCTATTTTATATACTATGTACACCTAAGTATAATCACAATTTTGATATTTAAGATCTTAAAATATTATTTAAAAATTTCCAATATAGTGGCATTTTAGATGCTTTCAATGGTATATATATATATATATATATATATATATATATATATATATATATATATATATATATATATATATATATATATATATATATATATATATATATATATATATATATATATATATATATATATATATATATATATATATATATATATATATATATATATATATATATATATATATATATATATATATATATATATATATATATATATATATATATATATATATATATATATATATATATATATATATATATATATATATATATATATATATATATATATATATATATAAGTCATTCCGTCTCTATGTTTCACAAACATGAGTACATCTAGCTGAGTGAGTGAGATATATATATATATATATATATATATATATATATATATATATATATATATATATATATATATATATATACATATAATGATGGAGTTCGGCCTTTGTAATCTATTTTCTTACCGAGAAATTTAAAAGGTGCCGCCTCGGAAACTACAGCAATGCATTCTCCGCCAATTTTTAGTCCCGGATCGTAGGAGGTATATTTTGTGTCTCGTCTTCCCAGACAAAGACAGTGACACTTACTTGGTTTTGTCCTCATTCCTTTTGTCCACGTGCAAAATTCGTCTACTTCATCCAATAGCAGCTGGCATTGCTTTGGATTCCTAGTGAGTATCGCGAGATCGTCCGCAAAAGCAAGAATAGATTCCGTGTACTTGTTATTGAATTTAAACCAATAGCCCCATTTTTTCTCATGTTTTATTAGAATATCTAGTAAAATATTAATAACTATACTAAATATTATTGGGGATAAACAACAACCCTGAAAAAGACCTACATTATAGCCTAAAGGTTTTGAATGGCCGTCTTTTGAGGTTATAACAAATTTTAATTTTGAATAGTATGACGCGATTATGTCGCTTACTGTCGTAGGAAAATTATACCATTTTAAAGCGAACATCAATAGATCGTGTTGTACTGATCCAAACGCGTTTTCTAAATCTATCCAACATACCGTAACTTGTCTCTCACACGTTCTGGCGTCTTTTAAACTAGCAGTTAACAAACTATTATGCTCCAAGCATCCAGAAATTCCGGGCAGAAACCCTTTCTGGTAATTCGGCTTGAAGTACCTATTGCTAATCATAAAATGGGTCATTTTCGCTTGAAGTACTGAGAAAAAGATTTTAGATAAAGTATTGGTAAGAGCAATCGGTCTAGTATCTTTTGGATCTGTTACCCGGTCTTTTTTGGGAATGAGGACAAAAACTGCTTCTCCAAACGAAGTAGGTATTTGCTTTCTGGACCAGATTTTATCGTATAAGTTGTAGAGGTATTTACGAACTGATAAACATTTTTTGTACACTATATAAGGGATACCGTCAGGACCTGGAGCTGACTTAGATGGTTTCTTTTTAATCTGTCTATTTATTTCCTCTAAAGTTGGTGGGTCACCTTGAAAGTCAATGTGAGGAATCTCAGGTCGTTGTTTATTTGGCTCCTTATATAGTTTTTCTATATTAGGCACTTCGTATGTGCTTCTATAATGTTCATAAGTTGCCTCATTGGTCAAGAGAAGCCTACCCCTATCTTCCTTAAAAATGTTTTTTGAGTACTCGAAAGGATTTTTATCGAAAGCAACCTCGTGTTTAGCCCGATCGAAATTATTATGATGTTCCGCGATCTGTAACGATATCCCCTGAATTAATTTCAGGGTTGACCGTAGCGCCCTAGACAATTGATGACTAAGATAATTATCGCCTAAAGCTTTGGCCGCACGAAGCTTCTTTTTAGTTTTCTTTTTTTCCTCCTCATTTTCGACTTAAACGCGTTTTCTTTGTTTTTATGAGCGTAATTACTTGGAGGTGGATATATATCATTAAAATAGTCGTAAATAGTTTTTTGGAAAGTTTCTACTTGCAAGTCTAACTCCTGATTCGAGCCCCGATGCTCTAGCAGGACCGCTAATTGATCGTCGTGTACTTTCCATGTCGATTGCTTAATATAAGGAATGCTAAGACGTGTCCGGGTGACTATGGACTCCTGATATTTTCACTCAATGGCTCACCATGGGACATATGAGGGTCAACTCTATCCGCAGTGATAGTCGAAGAGCTTACCGACGACTGTCGTGCTTCAACACCATCATGTGTTTTAAGATGCTTAATATACCAGGCTCTTCTCTTGTAATTTTTCCCGCACGTAGGGCATTTCAAGTCCGTATTCGCGCCGCTTTCGTTATTTATTTCTACCGATGGACAGATCTTCCGCCCCCCCTCTCGGACTGTCCCAGGGGTATTTTTCTTTTTTGGACTTTTAGCTTCGAATTTCCTGGGCTTGGCTTGCTAGGCATACCTATAACTGTGAATTAAAATATGTGACTTACTCTACCTATTCAACTATGGGCACGCGTCCAAAAAGTTTTCACACGTTTTTTAAGACAAGAAATCGTGAGAAAAAGGTTTGAAGCGAAACGGTTTCGCTTGTTTAATGTTTTACATATGATGGGCACAGTAGTTCTTACATCGTCTGTTCTTATCTTGTTGTATCCAATTAAATTATAAGTGAAACGAATCCAACGCCGCGATTTGACTTTTCTATTATCACGGATAAAGAAAATTTTTAAATAAATATCAAAAATAAATAAATAGTGGGAACCGTTACATTGTCAAAATAAAATGATTTCATAACGACAATAAAAACACTATTTTTTTTATTAATAGTTTCAATGACTTGAAATCGACAGATTATCATTTATTCAGATAATATTTAAACCAAACGAATGTGTTAGACATTTTAAAAAAATATACATTCAGTTCTACACACTTCTACTTGGTACCAAAGTTTGAACGTAAAGTGAACAAATGTAACACTTGTGTTACAAAAAAGGCTTTCACTCTGAAATTTTATTTATTTGCTCTTTGACTTCTTGAAGTCGAGTGGAAGTGAATACATTATGGAACGAATGGAAACACTTTATAGTGTCAATGTCTTTTGTCACTATAAAATATGTAGAGTTGTATTTATTGTCATTTTTACAATAACCCCTCAGTGACGGAATTTAACGCCGCAATAGTCTTGCTAGTAAGAAATTAAAAATAATTCGTTACCCTAAATAGGAATCGAACCCACAAACCTTATTTATATGAGGAGAGTAAGTAGAGAAACTTAGTATTGCCACCCTCCGATATTCACTTTATATCTATTTTGTAGTAATTTGTGCTAAGTAATTAAAATGACAATAAAATGACATTAATAATAACCAGATAGAGGAATCTCAAAATATTATTTGATGATAATATTTACTGAAAGTAAAAACTGCTTGTAGACTATAAAGCACTTTAGCTCTAACAAGCTACTTCGTTGACAATGTTCTCGGATCTCCCGGGAGTGTTCCGACATTTAAATTGAATATAGTACAAAATGTGCTTTAAATTCATCATCAATCCATATATATAGTGTTGTACTCAGTAGTGTAATAGCGGGTATAACTGGTTTAATTTATTTTTTATTTTATATCGTTATAAATACAATAAATATGATGAAACTCAATTCCACTCTTTATTTAAATAAAAGTTTCTTAATAAAAGAAAGAAACTACAGGAGTTGAAAAATAATAATAAAAGAATCTTATAAAGAAAAATAGTATGGCTTTTACATTAACCTGAATTGAACTGACAACCTCCACAATTTTAGCATATAAAACTTAATACAGGATAACGAATAACGTAGAGCAACTTGGCTAAGTAAACGAAGACAACTTACAGGCTCGCTTCTAATTACTTATGTTTGCAACTCAAACACTCAGCTAGATGTACTCATGTTTGTGAAACATAGAGACGGAATGACTTATATATATATATATATATATATATATATATATATATATATATATATATATATATATATATATATATATATATATATATATATATATATATATATATATATATATATATATATATATATATATAAGTCATTCCGTCTCTATGTTTCACAAACATGAGTACATCTAGCTGAGTGAGTGAGATATATATATATATATATATATATATATATAATATATATATATATATATATATATATATATATATATATATATATATATATATATATATATATATATATATATATATATATATATATATATATATATATATATATATATATATATATATAAGTCATTCCGTCTCTATGTTTCACAAACATGAGTACATCTAGCTGAGTGTTTGAGTTGCAAACATAAGTAATTAGAAGCGAGCCTGTAAGTTGTCTTTGTTTACTTAGCCAAGTTGCTGTACGTTATTCGTTATCCTGTATTAAGTTTTATATGCTAAAATTGTGGAGGTTGTCAGTTCAATTCAGGTTAATGTAAAAGCCATACTATTTTTCTTTATAAGATTCTTTTATTATTATTTTTCAACTCCTGTAGTTTCTTTCTTTTATTAAGAAACTTTTATTTAAATAAAGAGTGGAATTGAGTTTCATCATATTTATTGTATTTATAACGATATAAAATAAAAAATAAATTAAACCAGTTATACCCGCTATTACACTACTGAGTACAACACTATATATATGGATTGATGATGAATTTAAAGCACATTTTGTACTATATTCAATTTAAATGTCGGAACACTCCCGGGAGATCCGAGAACATTGTCAACGAAGTAGCTTGTTAGAGCTAAAGTGCTTTATAGTCTACAAGCAGTTTTTACTTTCAGTAAATATTATCATCAAATAATATTTTGAGATTCCTCTATCTGGTTATTATTAATGTCATTTTATTGTCATTTTAATTACTTAGCACAAATTACTACAAAATAGATATAAAGTGAATATCGGAGGGTGGCAATACTAAGTTTCTCTACTTACTCTCCTCATATAAATAAGGTTTGTGGGTTCGATTCCTATTTAGGGTAACGAATTATTTTTAATTTCTTACTAGCAAGACTATTGCGGCGTTAAATTCCGTCACTGAGGGGTTATTGTAAAAATGACAATAAATACAACTCTACATATTTTATAGTGACAAAAGACATTGACACTATAAAGTGTTTCCATTCGTTCCATAATGTATTCACTTCCACTCGACTTCAAGAAGTCAAAGAGCAAATAAATAAAATTTCAGAGTGAAAGCCTTTTTTGTAACACAAGTGTTACATTTGTTCACTTTACGTTCAAACTTTGGTACCAAGTAGAAGTGTGTAGAACTGAATGTATATTTTTTTAAAATGTCTAACACATTCGTTTGGTTTAAATATTATCTGAATAAATGATAATCTGTCGATTTCAAGTCATTGAAACTATTAATAAAAAAAATAGTGTTTTTATTGTCGTTATGAAATCATTTTATTTTGACAATGTAACGGTTCCCACTATTTATTTATTTTTGATATTTATTTAAAAATTTTCTTTATCCGTGATAATAGAAAAGTCAAATCGCGGCGTTGGATTCGTTTCACTTATAATTTAATTGGATACAACAAGATAAGAACAGACGATGTAAGAACTACTGTGCCCATCATATGTAAAACATTAAACAAGCGAAACCGTTTCGCTTCAAACCTTTTTCTCACGATTTCTTGTCTTAAAAAACGTGTGAAAACTTTTTGGACGCGTGCCCATAGTTGAATAGGTAGAGTAAGTCACATATTTTAATTCACAGTTATAGGTATGCCTAGCAAGCCAAGCCCAGGAAATTCGAAGCTAAAAGTCCAAAAAGAAAAATACCCCTGGGACAGTCCGAGAGGGGGGGCGGAAGATCTGTCCATCGGTAGAAATAAATAACGAAAGCGGCGCGAATACGGACTTGAAATGCCCTACGTGCGGGAAAAATTACAAGAGAAGAGCCTGGTATATTAAGCATCTTAAAACACATGATGGTGTTGAAGCACGACAGTCGTCGGTAAGCTCTTCGACTATCACTGCGGATAGAGTTGACCCTCATATGTCCCATGGTGAGCCATTGAGTGAAAAATATCAGGAGTCCATAGTCACCCGGACACGTCTTAGCATTCCTTATATTAAGCAATCGACATGGAAAGTACACGACGATCAATTAGCGGTCCTGCTAGAGCATCGGGGCTCGAATCAGGAGTTAGACTTGCAAGTAGAAACTTTCCAAAAAACTATTACGACTATTTTAATGATATATATCCACCTCCAAGTAATTACGCTCATAAAACAAAGAAAACGCGTTTAAGTCGAAAATGAGGAGGAAAAAAAGAAAACTAAAAAAGAAGCTTCGTGCGGCCAAAGCTTTAGGCGATAATTATCTTAGTCATCAATTGTCTAGGGCGCTACGGTCAACCCTGAAATTAATTCAGGGGATATCGTTACAGATCGCGGAACATCATAATAATTTCGATCGGGCTAAACACGAGGTTGCTTTCGATAAAAATCCTTTCGAGTACTCAAAAAACATTTTTAAGGAAGATAGGGGTAGGCCCTTTACCAAGACAATTATGAACTTATAGAAA
>JAZFAU010001364.1:0-11100 GCA_037178615.1 Dione vanillae
GGGGCCTTAAGCAACGGAGTGTTTTAACACTGGGTTTCATATGTTTCCCTCATTCTTTTCCCCTCCCTGCCAGTGCAGGATAAAGCGTGAAGCTAAATAATATTATTATAATATATTTTAATATATATATATATATATAATATATATATTTTAATTATATATATATATTATATATATAAAAAAATATAGTATAGATACAATATATATAATATCTATATATATAATATATATTATATATATATATTTTATATATATATATATATTATATATTATATCCCTTAATAATAAAAATTATATATAATTATTATATATATTATATATATATAAATATATATATATATATATTTACGTTAACATATGTATTTAGAACACTAAAATTTATAAAAAAAGATCTTATTTGAAATTGTATTTATCACTAATAAAATATTTTATATTAGTAATACAATTTAAATAATAATAATAACATATCAGTAGATAATTTCCAATAATATAAACTGAAAAAAAAAATTTTTTGAACGCATGACATAGTAAAGAGAGGCAGGTTCAAATCCGGTTGCGTTTAAATTTTATATTTTTTCCTTAACCCGTTTCTACTACTATTTTTACTGTTTTAGTAAAAAAATAAAAGAAACAACAATTATTCAAATTTTTTTATTATCATTTTTAACAACATTAATATTAAGTACAATCAAACAGATCAATGTTCATATTATCACAATAGAAGCAAACTCTTAGAAAATACACTGGTTAATGCACTGGTAACTAAATATATTTTATAAGGTGGGTATAAATATATACATATATATTGTCATATATCATTTATTGCATATTATAAAATATATAAAATTATATTATTAGATATATATAATATATAAAATATATATTTATATATATATTTTAATAATATATTATTATTTTATTATATATATATAATTAATATATATATATATATTTATTAAAATAGTATATATTATATATATATATATATATTTATATAATATATATATTTTATATATATATATATATAATATTTTTTTTTATTTTTTTATTATAAAAAATAAAAAATATTATATATAATATTATAATATCATATAATTTTTAAATTAACATCAAAAAGGTCAATTCATATTAACTATTTTTAATAATACATTTATTAATTGAATAAAATTTTTTAATTATTATTTATACATAACGTTTGTGCTAGATTTTTGTTTTTCAAACAATCCAATATTTTGAAATAAAATACTGTTTTTTTAAAAATTAATTATAATAATTTAATTTTTTCTTTTACTATTTTTTAAATTGAGGCTATAAAGATAAAGTAAGGAGGATCTACTGTATACGTAATTTTTCTCAAATCGGGAAAAGGGAATAATTTTTTTTTAATATGAACAAAAACGGCGTTGATTCCATTTACAGCACCTCAAATTGGAGCTAAAATGGAATAAATTGAATCTTAACCAGTTCTCTAAACTCTCGTCTATTCTGCCTATGCGAGATGAAACGTGTAGCTAAAATATCTTTTATTATAAATTTCGTTTCCAAAGGTCCATAGTAGCGTCATGTCATTTTAAAAATAATAAAATGTAAATATGACCCCTATGTCGATTTAAATTTTTTTTTATTTTTTTTAAAAAAATCTACAAGAATATTTTAGTAAGTAAAATTTTAATATACTTAAGTAAATATATCAAAACAAATTAAATAATTTTAATATATGCGATATTAAGTATGAATAAATTAAATCAATAAATCAAGTCATTTGGTCAAAAAAGAGTCAAACTTAAGTCAATCGATAGGAAAATGTCAAAAGTGTAGCATTTACAATTTCCTCAGAACTTTTTCTAAAAACCCAAAGGCTTTAACCGACTTCTGAGTTTAACTAAACGTTTACTAATTTTGGGGCAGTTGAGTTTGGATTCCTCAAATCTGGCATAGATTTACTTTCGGCTAGTTCAGTTTTTATTGCCCCGTAAAATCTTGGCATACTAAAATCGTTTTGATTTTTTTAACAAACTGTTGTTTGATACTCTGCAAACTAGTTTCTCCTTTATATTCAGTAAGGGACTATCCACGAAGAATTTAGGCAAATTATTACTTTTTTTTATAGGAGTATCGGGTAAAAAGCTTAGTTTCAATTCGTAATCAGACGCGACTCTACAGTTTATTTAGATTTGGTCAAAGGAGGGTTTTTCTATTAAATGCGCGGTATGTTTAAGAACGGAAGCCTTCTATGAGGTACTCTTGCTAGCACCTTATTTATTTAAGCGGATCAATATTTTCATGCTATCCATTCTATTAAGCTTGGTCTTGACAATTTACTGCTTGAATCTGTTCTGTCTAACATTTTGAACTGTTTCGTCCTTAAAATACCTTTAACACTCTCTACTCTTGGTAAAGTTAGCGAGAAGGTAAAGTTACTACTGAAATGGGATGTATTGGTATATTGGATGTTGCTTTGTTATTTTTTGATCATCTTTAATAGTCACTGTGCTTGGTTTTTAACTCTGTTTTTTTTAAAAAAGCTACTCAAAACAAAGCCTTTCAGTATTTTGACTCTTATTCTTCTTCGTCATTTTAAATATACTAACGGGGAGACACTCGTCTTTAAAAAATTTCGAACTGTAACAGGTAACGATTTCGTCTTCAAAGACACTTTAGTTCTATTGGGTTTGTCCGAAAAATAGCTGGTTCGGATTTTTTCTAATTCGTCTAATGTTTTGTCTACCTTTCTTTTTTCATGGTCTTCTTAAATATTAGTGTTTGGAAAAAACCTAAAATAAATCAAAATTCGTATAAATATTGATTTCATTTTTTCTTAATATATAATTAAAAAAAAAAAATTACAAAAATTTTTCGACACTTAAATAACTTTATTTGACATTTAGCTTCAAGTGTTTTCCCCAGACAAAACGAACAAGGTACCATGTTAAAACACGTTTTTTCCCATTTTTAAGTTAAATTTTGAAAGCAAGCAAGAGCTTTACCTCCCTTTTTCTTCTTCCAGGCGAGAAAACAAAAAACCTTTCAAGAAAAAAAGACCCACAAAACTGATTTCTACTTAAAACGTAACAACTTGTATAATTAATGGTAAATAAAAAATTATATTTTAACATGGCAAAACAAAATCAACCGATCTTAACGTCTTGATATAATATTTGGTTTTGGGGGTTGGATCGGTAATTTAAAAAAAGTTTTTCCCATACTTACATAATTTTTATAATTGTTTTCCATGTTTTTTCCCCAAAAAACTCTAAGCTTTAATTCTTGAATATTTCATATTATTTTTATCGGGTCATTATAATTAATTGGGGAAAGAATTTTTTAAATCGTTTATTTTTCCACAAGTAAAAACAATACAATTATCAATTACTATGTAAATTTTAAAACAAAAAATACCCAAGATGGGTATTTCATTTATTTTTGGCTTCGCTTGGTTATATAATATTTTGATGATAAAATCTACAGATACACAATGGCACGGTTCATTTTAACTTAAAGCAGGTTGATTACGCACTCAAAATTAACTCACGTCACGAAAAAGCAGTTTTCAAAAATTCACCCCCCCAACCCTATGTTTTGGAAATTGTATTAGCGTGAAACTAAATTAAAATATCCATAATTTATTTTTTTACTTTTTTATTTTAAATTACTTAAGTTTTACCTGTATGCTTATCAGCGTGTAAAGGTAATTCGTTATTTTCCCCCCAACAACGCTGTTGAGGCAAATGATTGTTTGTTTATGGGTTGTTGGGTGACGACCTGCCCAAGCTACTCCCAATTAGCAAAACCTTTGTATCACTTTGTCATTTCTAGACTGTAAAAAATTAAATTCTTTAAATAAAAGAATCGCAGGAAAGTGGAAATTTAGTGTTAAGACATTCGTTCTCTGTTTTCCACATTTTTCGAGGCATTGCCCCCTTAATGGTCAGTAAACGCCCCCTTTTACCTAATTTTTTTGGGAGCAAAAATATAAAAAATGAAAATCCATCTTCTTGGAGTGGGAATCGAACCCCCAAAAACCCGCTAAAAAACGAACTTTTTCAATTTTTCTATCTAGAAAAAAAAGTTTGAATCTGAAAAAACTGAAGATAGAGTGTCTTGAACGAGTCACTACGTCAAACTACTGACAATATTTGGCAAAATTTTAAAGAAAAAATAATTTTTAATATAAAATTTAAAGAAAAGGGCAACTTAAAAACATAGTAATAAATCTATAAATTTTTTGCAAATTTTTTTTAACCCTTTTTCCTTGGTGCCGTTTTAAACCGGGTGTTAATTTATTACCTTCACTTGATTCAAGACATTTTTATCATGAAAAATTTTTGATGTTATTATTGAAATTAGCTTATCTTATCACAAATGTGTGTTTTGTAAAGTTTTTATATATTATTTTATTAAAACCCTCTTAGGGGCTATTACGGAACAAAAATTTTTAATATTAAATTTATTTTTCTAAAAAGTCAAAAGATGGAAGGTTTGCACTAGCGATCCCGCCACCCTACCTAGGGCGAAAACATTCCAACCACGAGCACCATAGGGGAGCACACTGCAGGGCGCCCCCCCACGACGCGCACCGTCGTCCCCGCGGGGTGACAAGGGAGACGAATGCGGCTTTTGGGGGGACCCCCCCCCCAAAGGCCATGCCCGGGAACGGGGGGAAGTGGAGGACGGGCTACAAATAGCTGCGGGGAATGTAAGAGGGGGATCCCAAAAGATGAATAAACTTTTAAATTTTTATGGATGAGCGGATTTGGATGCATTTGTATGACTGAGACCAAGCGAAAGGGCAATGATGCAACCGTTTTGCCGGGGCCGCTCGCTCTTGGGCCGGCGTTCCAGAGAGCGAACGCGGGTGTAAAGGGTAGGGTATTATTGTCCTTCGATTGGTTAGTGCGGGGTGATACGAGCGATAAACCCTAGACTGTTTTGGGTTCGCTTCAAGCGGGGATTACAAGAATATTCTTTTTGGGGGCATTGCGCGGATCCTCACTTCATTGACAGTTTGGGGGGGGTTTTGGGAAGTGTAGGGATTTCTGGCAGTGTTAGGGGAAATAAAATTTATTATGTGGAACATAAAGGATGGTGGAAACCGCGAGAAGGGGTTACGAAGGGGGTTTTTAGGTAAATATGGTGACAGAAGAGTGAATGAGGCGGAAAAAGCTCTTTTTGGAACTTTGCAAGGAAAGGAATTTGTTTGGGCAAACACGAGTTTACCACAAACAAATTCACATTATACTGGGGCGATGGGAGAGAAAATATGATTGACTTATTCCTAGTGGATCAGGGATTCAAAAACAATGATGGACCCCGGGTTTTGGGGGTGCCGACTTGGGAACGGACCACTACTAGAAATTGCTAGTTTTAGGGGTTTGTTCGTGGGATGGCTAACCGCACAAGGTGTTCATACTTAACGAATTACGATAAGAAGCTGGAAGTCAAGACCCCCGATCAAGAGGGTTACAAAAGGGGTTTTCCCAAAAACAGACAGTTGTGAAACAGGAAATGAAAGCGTTGAAGTAGTTGCAGAACCTTGGGAAAACTGCGGGTGGAAGCTGGACGAGGTTGTGGTAAAATGAAAAGGGCTTTAAAAAAAAGCGTGAAAGGGTGGGTGAGAAGTGAGGACTGTAAAAAAAGAAAAGGGAGGCAGGATTATAAAAGCCTGGGGTAAGAAAAAAATTTGAAAAATTAAAAAGAAAGAGTACAAGCTGCAAAAGCACCAACGAAAGCACTGATAAGTGAAGCTGAAATAAACGGGGAAAAAAGGGGATAAAAGGTTGACGAGCAATTCCGGGTAACACGAAGCTTTTCGGGCGAAAATTTAGTTTTCACGGATTGTTCGTCAACCTTTTGAATGAAGGGGGGCTTTGAAGGACGGGGGAAAATTCACAAACGATCACACGTTTTTTCAGCGATGGGCGGAAAATTTTATAAGGGGTGTAGAAGTGATGACCTTCTGCCCCAAAAACAGCGCAGCCGGTCTTGAGTAGCCGATGGCGAAATCGTATAAAAGAAGTTGAGAGTGCAATAAAATTGAAATGTGGGAGTCACGGGGGCGGATGGAGTTATGCCGAATGATCAAAAAATGGTGGACCTCGCACTTGACGTTTTGGTTTTTGGATTTGTGCTGGAAATCGGGGGGTCCCAGATGTTGGCAAAGTGCATCTCGTGCCCTTTTTATAAAGGCAAAGGGTTTCCCCATAGACTGTGCAAGCAAGGGCTATCATTTGATTAGCTTTGGTGGGGAAAATAATGCAAAATTTTAGGAGAAGAAAGCAAAAAATCCGAAAGGCTACTGTGGGGGGCCCAAGGAGGTTTTTGGGCCTGGAGAGGATGCATGGATCAGATCTTTTTCCCTCCGCTGAACAGAGAAGTTTTTGGCTGTAAACCAAAAAAGGTTTTCTGTGCTTTTTTGGGGCTTGGAAAGGCTTTTGACAGGGTTGTGAGAAAGAAATTGTGGGAATACTCCCGGACAATGTGACGGCCCCTTTCTGAGGGTGTAAAAGTCTCTTTATAGAGATCATCAGCCTGGTGCGGGGAGGAGCCGAATGTCGCCCCGGTTTGGCATCCAATCGGGGGTCAAACAGGGGGGCCCATGTCGGTGGTTTTTCATTGTATTTGGGTAGTGTCTCCAAGGGCTGAAAAAAGTGATTGGGGGTAAAAGTGGTGACTTGAAGGTAATTTTTTGGTACGCAATGATCAGTGTTATTGCATCTAGAAAGCGAGTTGCAGGCATGGTCCACCCTTTGAAAAACGGGTGGAAACTAATGGTCTAAGCCGAATGAAGTAAACAAAGGTTCTGGTATTTTAAAGGACGAGGGGAAAGGACAGATTGCAAGATTTGTGAAAAGGGAAATTTTTTTGAACAAGTGAAGAAGTAGATCTTGGGGAAATATGTTAAAAATAAGATGGTAGATACAAAAGGATGGGAAAGAGTGTTGCTGCCGGTAACAGAATAACGGTGCCTTAGCTGCGTTGTTTAGACGGGAAACGTCACGTCGCTGCACGTTTTGGGCCCACACAATGCAGTTTTGGTTCCCGCTGTTTATGGGATGAAACGGGGTATTACAGAAGAAAAAATGAAAGAAAGATGAATGCTGTGGAGATGCATCTTTCGAAGGTATGCGGAGCAGCTTAGCTGACCGAACCGCAAAGAAAGGGACACAGATGGTGGTACCACGAGGGTTACAGTAAAATGAAGAAGAACGTGCTCAGGGGGTTTGGGCACGTTGAAAGAATGAGGGACGAAAAAAATGGTAAAAAAATATACGTGGAAAAAGGGGTGGAAGAGAGTAAGGGGGGACCTCGGGGGACTTTCGAAAACCAGTATCGAAGATACTGAAGGAAGGTCAGTAAAAAACTGAGGGGCTCCCCGGAAGCATGCATGAGAGGTTAATGACATGGGGCGAGGCGAAAAAGGTATTAGGGACCCCAGCGTTTGGGGGCCCTTCTCTCTGACTACCCGCTGGGGTAGAGCGGAATATGTTGTATGATGTATGTAGAAATATGTTTTTGAATTTCTTAGCAAAAAATACTAGGCAATAAAACAAGTGTCTTACACAGGTTTCCCTTTACCTTACGGTTTCCAATCAAAGCCAAATAAAAAAATTTTTGAAGCACTTTAATTTTTAAAATTTTAGAATCTTTAAAAAGTATGTCTTAATAAAAAACAAAAGGCGAAAAAGGCGGAAAGCGGGGACGGGAAAGCAGGACTAAGCAAAGGAGTGTCTTAACACTAGGTTTTCCCCGGGCCCGGCAGTTCCCCTCCCCCCTACCATGGGGGGAAAGCGTGAAGTTAAAAAAAAAAATTTGTAGATATTATTCATACTTTAGTTTTAAATTTTACTTAATAAGTGTTAAGTACTAGAATTATAATAAAAATAATATTTTGTATGTAATTTTTTTTTTATTTTCTTTAAGGGGGGAATTTTTAAAAAATTACGTGTAAGGGGGAAAATTAAAAGCCCCTTATTTAAATTATTTGAAACGGTAAAATTTTTATTGCCTCAAAAACACTAAATTATTGTTTTTATCAAAAAAATTTTATTGATTTTTAGCCAAAAAAAAAATTCTTTGGCCCCAATTGGACAAATTTAAAAATTAAAATTGGCTCTTTTGAGTTTCTTAATCTTATAAAAACAAATATTGAAATTAAGACGCCTGCTAAACCAAAACCCTTCTTTAGCGTTCCAATATTGGGGAATGAAAGCTAAAAACGTGTCAAGTAAAACTTTATCTACCTTTGTAAGATAATAATCCTGTCACTTTATGTAAAACCATAGTACAAAATAATTTATGCAAGCGTTTAATTTGGTGGCAGCGCCCTTTTAGAATCGTGTTTTGTCCCAAAAATAAAAATATTGAGGGTACTAAAGCATTTGGGAGGGATCGGTTTTAAAGGGTCGCGGGGTTGATTTCGGGGTTTTTTTTCGGGCAAATAATAAGATAAAACCCCCGGGGTTGAATTCCGCCACTTAACCGCAATATCTTGGAAAAATTTTCCAAAAAGATATAGGAACGATATGGGGGATGTTTTTAAATCTTTAATCTATGTTACTTCTGCCTATCCTTCTAGACCCTTCTAGATCTGCGATAAAGCCCGAAGTGATATATATCTATAGGATTTTTTTAGTAGCTTCACGCTTATTCCCAAATGACAGAGTAGGCAGAGGGAAGCGCGGGAACCGTGGGAACCTAGTGTTAAGACACCCCCGTTGCTTAGTCCCTGCTTTCTCCGGCCCCGTTTTCCACCTTTTACGAGGCATTGCGTGTTGAGTGGCAAAGCCCCATTTTTCCTATTTCCCAAACGAAGAAACAGAAATAAAAAAAATCCGTAAAACCCCGAGTGGAATCGAACGCAAAAATTATCGCGTTAACAGGTAAACCCCAACGCCTCTGCGCCACGACGGTCCCCCCTTACTTGTTATATATATTTTTTGACCACTCCATATTTTTAAAACCTACATATTTTTTCTCACAAAGCATTCGCTTCCTTGCAAAGTCGCACGTGAATCTAAATCGTTCACTTATTTAATCAGAATTTATTACGAAAATTTCAAGCGGCGATCGTCGAGTTAGCTTTAATATTATAGAATATTTTATTAATTATATATATTTTTCCCCTTTTTACCAACCCATACTGTAAGCTAACGATTATTTTCTTTTGATTACTAACATTTTTTTAATAGAAATATTTTCGACAGAGTTAAAATATTTAAAAATACTCACTTGTAGGTGGCGATTTTTTTATCGAAGCAAAATCGCTCCTCGCAGCATGTCCAGTACATACTCTCAAGGCGCTACATAAGTAAGGTGCAAAGTAATTACTATATTCATAAAATATCAAATATATATATAATATATTTATATAATAATAATATATTATATAAATATATTTATTATATATATATATATCTATATATTATATATATATATAAATTTTAAAATATATATATAAGATATATATATATATATATATATAAATATATATAATTATATATATTTTAATTATATAATATATATAATATTTATTTATTTTTATATATATATTATTTATATTATATATATATATAATATATAATATATATATATATATATATATAATATAATTATATATATATATATAATATATTAAAATATTAGATATATATATATATTATATATATATATTAATAAATAAATATATATTTTATATATATTTATTATATATTATATAATAATATATATATATAATAATTATATATATATATATAATATATATATATATATATATAAAATATATATATATAATATAAAATATATATATATATATTATATTATATTTATATATAATATATTTTAAATATATATATATATAAATATATATCAAAAGAGCAATCTAAATAAATTTAAAAATTTGAGGACCGTCGAGTAGTGTCTGTATGTAAGCGAGGACATTGTGTGGGTTCGATTCCCATTCGGGGTAGATGGATTTTCCATTTCAGTTCTTCGCTCTGCTAAATAGGCAAAAAGCGGCTTTTCGTTTCCCCCACTCAACACGGAATCGAAAAGGCGGGAAAACAGGGAATGAATTCTTTTAAAATAAAAAAAAAAAAATAATAACCTACCTAACCTAGTATACCTACTTAAACCTACATCTATACTTAATGTCAATATTTTAATAGTAAAAATTCTCAGAAATTACTAAAATTTCTTGATTTTAAAATTAAATAATATAGTATATTATAAAATATATATTTTCGCTCTATATAAAGTTAAATATAAAATGACAATAAAAAAAAATATTTTTAAAAAAATAACACACCACCCATTATAAAATATGTAATACTTAGCACCAAAAAAATTCCGTTTTGCAAGTGTTTATCTCGACATGCTCTTATCATGGGTTGACCACGGAAGATGAGATTAAACAAAAGACGAAAGTATTTCATATTTTTAGTAAATATTTGAGTAAATTTTAGAAAAAAAATTGGTAAATAATAAAGCATGTGATAGTTGAGCGGGGACGAGAAAAAGCAGGGACTAAGCGACGAAGTGTCTTAACACTAAGTTCGTATGGTTCCTGCAGTTCCCTCTGCCTACCCTGCGGGATAAAACGTGAAACTGTATGTGATAGTTGAAGCAAGAATTTAAGCAATTCGTTATGATTTGCTATAAGATATTTGTATGGGCGAAAAAATATTCGTTTAAAAAAAAAAAGGTAAAAAGGTTTAATCGGAAATTTTTTTTTTTAAAATTTGTTTTTAATTGCTTTAGTTGAGACGTCGTTGAGTTCAGGCGGAACTAAGTGTCTAAAAATGAACAAATATTCTCCATATAATAAGCATCCTTATATTAACTCCATTAATACTACTAAAATGTTCTCAACTGACTTATTTGTCAAATAAGTCAGTAGTCAGCTATATTATTTACACGCTCCCCGTAAACAATATTTAATTTTTTAACTAAAAATATAATTTAAATAATATTTTTTAATTTTATTTTATCTAAATTAAATTTTTGAAGTATGCCTAAATAAAATTATCATTTTATTATTATATTATTAAAATATTACGGCCTTATTTATAAAAAGTTATAGCACGCTTAAAGACTCGATATAGT
>JAZFAU010001365.1:0-11043 GCA_037178615.1 Dione vanillae
TTATTTATTTTTTATATATTAATTTTACACTGTGTCGCATACACTCTAAATCGCAAAAGAACAGAATATTAAAAGTTTATATATTTTATATAATCTTTTATATTCAATATACATATATACATATATATATATATATATATATATATATATATATATATATATATATATATATATATATATATATATATATATATATATATATATATATATATTATATATATATATATATATATATATATATATACTTAGTCTTGCCATAAATATTGTTATAAAGAAAAGCACGATTTTTTTTTTATACGTAACATTTATTCCTTTCATAGTGAGTTAGTTTAATACATCAATATATAACTATTAAAATGGATACTTTTATGGGAAAATTAACTTTATCGGAGTAAAGTTTTATTTATTTTTTATATATTAATTTTACACTGTGTCGCATACACTCTAAATCGCAAAAAGAACAGAATATTAAAAGTTTATATATTTTATATAATCTTTTTATATTCATATATACATATATACATATATATATATATATATATATATATATATATATATATATATATATATATATATATATATATATATATATATATATATATATATATATATATATATATATATATATATATATATATATATATATATATATATATATATATATATATATATATATATATATATATATATATATATATATATATATATATATATATATATATATATATATATATATATATATATATATATATATATATATATATATATATATATATATATATATATATATATATATATATATATATATATATATATATATATATATATATATATATATATATATATATATATATATATATATATATATATATATATATATATATATATATATATATACTTAGTCTTGCCATAAATATTGTTATAAAGAAAAGCACGATTTTTTTTTATACGTAACATTTATTCCTTTCATAGTGAGTTAGTTTAATACATCAATATATAACTATTAAAAATATACAATGTTTATTCGAAGTGGTCCCCATTGGCTGCAATACAGTCTTTTAAACGTTGAGGCCAGTTATCAATAGCAGCACGAACTCTTTCTAGAGGAAAATTCTCACTGCCAACCGAATGGATCGTTTTAGGGACTCCAAATTATCATGGCGTTTAGAGCAAGCCTTACTCTCTAAAACTGACCATAAATCATAATCCAATGGATTTAGGTCAGGACTTGACGACGGCCAGTTTCAGTGCTGATAAAGTCCGGAACGTTAGTTTCAACCAAGATTGGGTGGATCGAGCTCTATGACCCGGTTGCCGAGTCTTGTTGAAAGCACCATTCTTTGTTATTGAACATGGTGTTAGTTAAAGACTTAACTACCGTCTCAAGAATGGTATTTTGATAAACTTGTGCCGACGTTTTAATACCTTTTTCACAAAAATATGGCTCAGTCACCCCTTCATAGCTAACACCCCACAAAACCATCACTGAAGTGGGATAATGCCCACGTTGTACTCTGTTTACTAATTGCGAAGCTTCTTTAGAGCTTCCAGCATAAATACGGTCATTTTGTTTATTAAAATACTGCTCAATTGTAAAAATTTTCTCATCCGTAAACAAAATTTTTTTGTGACCTCCCTTTGCGTACCGCTTAAGTAGTTGTTTGGATTTTACCACCCTATTCTTCTTTAAATTATCAGTTAAGAAGTGACCAGTACGTCTCTTATAGGCTGCAAGTCCTAAGTCATCTTTTAATATACGCGACATGGTTCTAGGAGCTATCTTCATCTCCCGAGAAAAAATCTTTTGCTTACGGACAGGATTTCTTCGAATTCTTTCCCTAACTGCTTTAATCACCTTTTTCACACGAACGGTACGTGGACGGCCAGATCTTTTTCTGTCACAAACAGAGGAGGTATCATTGTACCTATCAATAGCCCGGTAAACAAACATTTGACTAATACCAAGCGGGTGGAGGGTTTTAAAAATTGCACTTTTCTCCATACCTACTTTATGTAAGGCAATCACAGCGATTCGGTTCTCTTTATCACCCCACTCCATTTTAATATAACAAAATATTTAACAATATAATGGCGCGAAAATATGAAAACACATCAAGCAATCATATAAAAATGACAGATTCCAAATTCAAACGTAATATTTTCTTTTTTTGAATAGTAACAGTATTTATGGCCAGACTAAGTATATATTGTTATTAATTTGTACACAAAATCGTAATTCAAATCAATATATGTTTAACTAAAACTGAAACAGCCTTCCAAATGCAAAGTAAACTAAAGAACTAAAGATAAAGTCAGCCTATTTCCAAACATGTTCATAGTTTGCGGAGATTGACTCCGTTTTCCTTGCTTAGTCTTCCTGAACGAGAAAATGAAAGTGATCTTAATTTAATCTTTCTTCAGTGAAGAACCCTTAACTATGTATTGTTCTTACAATCAGTACTAACAATGACAAATTATAAACTGAAATATAATAATAATATAATAATTGACTAACGTATAGAATTTGTTTAATTAATTATCAATTGAACTTTTCAAGTTATAACATTGCGCCTATTCGACACCTTTAAAACGGTAACAAAAGTAAAATTTAAACTCATCTCACCTATGTAAGGGTGCGCAATTAAAACGCTTACACAAATAATATTTAAAGATACATCATATCTTTAAATATTATTGGGTGAGTATTATATATCAATATATAAAGTGAATGCTATACACTGAGGGAACCTACTAATAAGACACTCCATAACCCGCTTTATGCCTTTCCATACGTTACGTGTTGGCGGAACTTTATGCTGCCGTCTTGTTACCAGAGCATAGAAAATTAAAATATTTTTTTTAGCTTCACGCTTTTTCCCGCACATGGCAGGGTAGGCAGAGGGAACTGCAGGAACCATAGGAGCCTAGTGTTAAGACACTCCGTTGCTTAGTCCATGTTTCTCCGTCCCCGCTTTCCGACTTTTCGAGGCATTGCGTGTTGAGTGGTGGAACTCTAAATTAAAATTTTATCTCCTCATTTCTTATTCAATTTGAACCGCATATAATCGTTATTTTATGTAGTTCCTATGCCAGAACACATCAAAGCTGTCGATTAATGTATACATATATACAATTATAAAGCTGCTTAACATGACCGGCTTCCATGAGATTAAATTTCGTAAGAGAAAAATCAAAACAAACTGTTTTTACATTTATTCATATATTACTTAAGTAACATTTAAGTAGACTTGTTTTTTCTAAACCAAGGTCGTAAGTTCGATGCCCTGATATGTAATATTTATATACTTTTATATTTGGATTTGTAAGTTGTAAATATTAGAGGTTACTGTGGTGACACAATGGTTACATTTATTTTTATTCGGGAGACGAATTCAATGTCTTGAATTAGGAATAAATTATTTGATTTTTCTTTTAAAATTCAATTCAATTCCATTACAGGGAATACGATGAGTATTTTCTTTCAAAAACCATATATATATATATTTATATATATATATATATATATATATATATATATATATATATATATATATATATATATATATATATATATATATATATATATATATATATATATATATATATATATATATATATATATATATATATATATATATCTATATATATATATATATATATATATATATATATATATATATATTAGGTTTTTGAAAGAAAGTTGCTGTTGTATTCCCTATAATTTAATATATACCTATAATTTAATTGTTTCTTAACTACGCAAATACTTAAAAATATATGTATACAACGAAACAGATTCATACTTACAACTTGTTTATATAACTAAAGTCAATTATCCACCATCATGTTACCCAGTAATTAATTATTATAAGTTGCAATAACCAGTTTTTACCTTTACCTAAAGCGTTATTACAGACTTAGGTAAGTTGCCTATTAAGGTAAATTAAGTTACCATATTATTACTGTTTAGTTACCTGTTTAGGTAAAAGTATTAGATTCTCCATATGAGAGTAGCTACAGGAATTTTTATAATAGATTTAACGTATGTGTATTTGTAGTGTTCACAGTAGTATTAAATAAAATATAAAATTAAAAAAATGTATTTTCACCATTTTAAGTGTTAAACCATTTTATACATACAATTTTCCACAGAAGAATATCTACCTAGTAATTGCTACGGAACCCTCGGTTCCGCGAGTATTACTCACAATTGACTAATATTTTTCCTTAATAGGGCGCGATAATATTTTTAGCGTAAATAAAAAAATATATTATTTACAAAAGGGACGTACATTACTCTCGTATATAAATCGTGTGTCACTCTAACAAGTTTACACTCGCCTCTTATCATTATAATTTTATTATCAGAATTTTTTATCCGAAAAAAAAAACTGTATCCTGTCATTGCTCAAGAGCTTCTTCTTCTTTTTTAATTAATGGCTTTTTCACTTTGCCAATGTCACGGTTGAATGGAGAACACACAAAGAAGAATATATGTATGTAGAAGAACGCATTGAAAGAGATCTATACTGAAAAGATAAAATTTAAGTTAGTATATACGTTATTACAGAAACACTGATTATAGTAATATTTCTGTAATGGCAATTTCTGAAAAAAATTGTCGAATTTTATTAAAGACGCGTACCTATACTCATACTCGTAAAACTTTAAGTACGCGTTACAAGCTTATCTTTATGTCTTATTTCTCATTGTATATATATATATATATATATATATATATATATATATATATATATATATATATATATATATATATATATATATATATATATATATATATATATATATATATATATATATATATATATATATATATATATATATATACATATACATATACATATACATATACATATACATATACATATACATATATATATATATATATATATATATATATATATATATATATATATATATATATATATATATATATATATATATATATATATATATATATATATATATATATATATATAAGGACAGAATGCAAGATTTTCGTGAACGGAAAATTATTAGAACAAGTGAACGAAGTAGTATACTTGGGAAGTATGTTAAGTAGAAATGGTAGATACGAAATGGATGTTGAAAGACGTATTGCTGCCGGTAACAGAATGAACGGTGCCTTAGCTGCGTTGTTGAGATGGCAGAATGTCAGCGTCGCTGCACGTTTGGCCGTACACAATGCAGTTCTGGTTCCGACGCTGTTATATGGCAGTGAAACGTGGGTATTACAGAAGAAGAATGAAAGAAAGATGAATGCTGTGGAGATGCGATCTCTTCGAAGGATATGCGGAGTCAGCTTAGCTGACCGAATCCGCAACTAAGAGGTACACAGGATGGTAGGTACCAGCGAGGATGTCACAGTAAGAATGAAGAAGAACGTGCTCAGATGGTTTGGGCACGTCGAAAGAATGAGTGACGAAAGAATGGTAAAAAAGATATATGATGGAAAAGTGAGTGGTAAGAGAGGTAAGGGGAAACCTCGGTTGACTTTCGAAAACACAGTATCGAAGATACTGGAGGAAGGTCACGTAAAAAGCATGAGAACTCCCCGGAGAGCATGCGTGAAGAGGTTAATGACAGTGGACGAGGCGAAAGAGGTATGCATGGACCGCAGCGTTTGGCGCTCCGTTCTCTCTGACTACCCCGCTAGGGATAGAGCGTGAAGCTATGTATGTATGTATGTATGTATATATATATATATATATATATATATATATATATATATATATATATATATATATATATATATATATATATATATATATATATATATATATATATATATATATATATATATATATATATATATATATATATATATATATATATATATATATATATATATATATATATATATATATATATATATATATATATATATATATATATATATATATATATAATATATATATATATATATATATATATATATATATATATATATATATATATATATATATATATATATATATATATATATACATATACACAACAGAGGTACATTATAGTCTGACATAACTTATAGGATTATCATCCCACGCTAGCAGTATAAACGGTAGATATATATTCATTTTACTTTTTTTATAAGTAAATCATCACATTTCTTCCTAAAACATCGTAAAACTAAGTTCACGAGAAAAACTAGTTAAAACATATATATGCGCAAGTAGCAAAATTAAGAGAAACTAATGCTACGAATCCTTTCCCTAAAAAAAACTAAATGTATCAATAATATAAATATCAGGTTTAAACCGCATCCGTGAGAATAGGAACGTGTATTACAATCATCATAGTGACCAGACACGCCAAGTTAATAATTAATGCTGTGACATGCGTGCCCCGTGTAATTATAGCCTATCCTATAGCTGGCGTGCTGGTGTACTGTTTTTTATTGGTCTATTTAATTTAGTGTGCAAAGTAGGCGAAATTTTTATATTTTTACATTGTTTTACAAGTTTTCTCTAAGTAGTTTTTAGGATTTCTAGCTATTACCCAGTTTATTCTAATAGGATCATAGTGGCGTAAATACGTAGCGTCTACCTGTAAAAGGAAAAGTTTTGGGATTCGATTCCCATTCGAGAAGGATGGATTATTTCATTTCTATTTTCTTTGCTACGGCAATTAGACAAGCTCGGTGTGGAGCTTCACCATTCAACACGCCATGCTTCAGAGGAGAGCGAGGAAAGGAATGTCTTAACAATTAGTAGGATTAAGCGTAAAATATATATATATATATATATATATATATATATATATATATATATATATATATATATATATATATATATATATATATATATATATATATATATATATATATATATATATATATATATATATATATATATATATATATATATATATATATATATATATATATATATATATATATATATATATATATATATATATATATATATATATATATACCCTATATTCAAAATTCGATAAATTAAATTATTTTATATAAAATCTATTAGTAGTAAGTTTGGTGTTCAGACGATTGCTATTCAAAATTCTATTCATTCATTACCAGCTTCACTCTGTATCCGTAGCGAAGTCAGAAAGAACGCAAGCATCAAATGCTACGATTCATACCATGCGTTCATTCCAAAGGCATCTTGTCCTAAATATCTTTCAATAACCGAGAACTGCTTTTAGTTTTAACCTTCATTTTTTATACTAATGTCTCTAATTGTAAAGAAAAATAATGTAATCTATAACTTCTTACTTTGAATACCTAGCAGCCGTCAAATAAATACCCTAATTATGAATTATAATATTTTATTTACGTATAGAAAAATTTAAAGAGCTTTTTTTTTAGCTTGAAGCTCTCTTATATAGATAATTTAATTTAAAACACTTCTGTTATCCACATTCTACCTGAATTCACAATATTTTATGATGAGCATAAGAACTTTATACTACCAAAGCTGATAAATAAAAATAATTCAACTCTAAAAGATATTTGAACCCACTACAATTTCCTATACACGATGAGCTTATAACCTAAAATAGTTTCTGCATAAATTACGTACATACTATGTGTTAATAAAATAAAATGTTAATCTAATTTTACCCCTGAATAATAACTTGCTATTGGAATGCAAATATGAATTAAAAGGAAAATCAATATCATTTAATTTTATAGGTAAATGTGGGATTATTTATATGTACGGTATTTATAGACCTTCATTGTAATTTATGGACAAATATTAAATTAATGCTTATAATGATATTAATAGAGGACCTTTGTGGCGCAGAGGCGTAGCGTCTGCTTGTAAACGCGATGGTTTGTGGGTTCGATTCCCATGAGGGGATGATAGATTGTCAGTTCTATTTTTTGCTCTGGCAACTAGGCAAAGCGCGGCGTTTAGTTCTGTAACTTAATACGCTTTGTTTTGTTTTTGTTTTTAGCTTCACGCTTTATCCCGCACATGGCAGGGTAGGCAGAGGGAACTGCAGGAACCATAAGAACCTAGTGTTAAGACACTCCGTTACTTAGTCCCTGCTTACTCCGTCCCCACTTTCCGCCGTTTTCGAGGCATTGCGTGTTGAGTGGCGGAACTCAACGCCGCGCTTTGCCTTAGATGCCAGAGCGAAGAAAATGGAAATAGAAAAATCCATCTTCTCTGACTGGACCGACGCAATGCCCCGAAATGGCAGAAAGCAGGGAACGAAGTGTCTTAACACTAGATTCTCATGGTTTCTGGGGTTTCTTCTGTAGGCTTTGAGTGGGATAAAGCGTGAAGTTAAATAAGAATATTATTGTGCCGCAATGTCACAGTATCTATTTTTATAGGGTAGTTGTGGGTTTATTTTTTACTGAAAAATATTGTTTAAATAATTCTACTAAAATAATTAATAAATCTATTTCTTTTATTTTCAGATGAAAAGTGCTTGCAGCAATTGCATTTTGGTGTATATATAAAGGTATTTATATGTATAATAAAATATGATATTATCACTATAATTAAGTAATAAAACATATATATACAATGAAATATACATTATACAAACGCGACGGAATAAATTCCTTCTCGAGAAAGATGGATTTCCTCTATTTTCGTCGCTCTGGTAACTAAGTAAAACGCGGTGTTGAGTTCCACCAATTAACACAAAAGGCGGAAAGCAGGGAACGGATTAACTTAAAAATAGGTTCCCACGGTTCCTGTTATTTCCTCTGCCTACTCAGCTATAAGCGGGATAAAGCGTGTAGTTAAACAAATTTAACAGGTTCTTTATACAATTTACGCTATAAACGCATCCGGCGACGGCAGCAAGCGTGAATTCTATACAATTCCAAATATGTTGAAGCCGAAAATTCCTGAAATTACTAGCGTATTTAACGTTTCACAAGTAACTTTGTTGTACAGTTTATTCATTATGACGAAGCAGCGGGACTAAACACTAATTTTTAGAAATAATCAGTAATGCTTTTGAAGAAA
Source organism: Dione vanillae (assembly GCA_037178615.1). Taxonomy (NCBI): domain Eukaryota; kingdom Metazoa; phylum Arthropoda; class Insecta; order Lepidoptera; family Nymphalidae; genus Dione; species Dione vanillae. Next base: position 8,976 of record JAZFAU010001365.1, read on the forward strand.
ATAATGATATCAAATAGAAAAATGTATTAAAGAATATGTTTTTATTACTAACTTATTTTCCACTAGAAGAGATAAAAATAACTTGTTAACTAAGATATATGCAAATAATTAATTAAAGCAAGTCTTCCTTACAAGTATATATAATTATAAGTGGTAATATTCAGTTATTCACGCTCATATATATATATATATATATATATATATATATATATATATATATATATATATATATATATATATATATATATATATATATATATATATATATATATATATATATATATATAACTTTTATTTCCATGTACAAAACTTCTATAACAAAGTTCAAAATGTTAAAAGCTTAACTAATTAAACTCACATGATTGACTACTTAGTTATAAATAGTCACCCTCCAACATACATATCATTTCTCACCACTATTTTTAAAGCATCAATTAGTGTGAAAAATTACATATTGAATTTATTTTTGACTTACAACGTACAGGATATGTTAATGAAGATTTTTTTGACGTGACTTGAGTTACGTTATACTTGTCCTCTTTTTAAATAACGATGAATGTTTAGTATTTCTATTTATATATATATATATATATATATATATATATATATATATATATATATATATATATATATATATATATATATATATATATATATATATATATATATATATATATATATATATATATATATATATATATATATATATATATATATATATATATATATATATATATATATATATATATATATATATACATATATATATTTAAAAACTTTTTCTCTCTACTTCTTTATTTTACGTCACTTTTCCTACTTTTTCTTTAATACTTAACCACTTCCGTATGTGAAGCATGGAGTGCAATACAGAGTGTTTCGACAGTTGGTTTCCTATTGTGTCAAGTAGACCTACTGCTAGGCGGTAATAATATTTAAAGTTAAAGAAATATTATATGCATACGTAGTATATATGTATGTCTTGCTTGCTAGTGACCATATGTGGTGTTCATAACCACTAGATATTAAACTATAAATCTCTAAAATGAAATGAAAATAGTTTTCTAAGTTAAAAATAATAATTTTGACTTAGAAAAGTATTTTCATAGAAGTTCCTTGAAATATACTTTAGAAATGTACGTAGATACATTTACATATTATACTATGTAAATATTTGATATGCCAACCATTACTCAAGCTAGTAACTTAAGATTTAATTATAGTCATTATTAACTAAAGCAACGTAAAGTAAATTGAACGAAGAAAGACGAAGCTTGTTTGTGGGGAATTTAGATTTATTTTGCAAATATGATGTAAAGTTACACCTGGTTTATAAATACAGATGAAAGTGTGTAAGTGTGCTGTACTAAATTTATTAAATAGAGTGTTACTTAAACGTACCAAAACAAAAGTGAAATAGATTTTGAACCCATATCCTTGTAAACAGTCGAAACATTCTGACTACTAATCCACACGTTCCTATTAAGCTTCAACGAAGTTCAAATTTAACTCATAATAGCTATAAAAATGATGACTAAAAACGCTTGCAAATTAGTCAGTAGTTAAATAAAAAAATACAGGAAGTTTGGGAACCTAGTGTAAAGACATTTTTTTCCCGTTTTTCACCTCTTCGAAGCAATGCTTGTTGAGTGGCGGAAATCAACGCCACGCTTTGTCTAGTTATCCAAATTCCCCAAGTGGGAATAGAACCTACTAACCATCGCTTTTCATGCGTTTTCTCAACTATACTTCAGCATAATCATGAAGTCATTTCGTAATACTAGATATATATAACATCAATATTCTTTCCATAAAATATTTTATGAAAGTTCAAACGAATATCCTTTTACATTTATTGCACCTAAAGCAATTTTAATGCAAAAAGTGTAGGAAGCCGGCGTCGGGCGAGTCGAGCCTCATTTCTCTTTTTATACTGTGTTAGACATTGGTTAAGACGTGAAACTAGTTTATGTTTACCTTGGAATTATAAATGGGGTGCAAGATTATATTTAAAATGTTATTTTATCGTGTTATTATAAGAGAAAAATATATAGATTTTTTTGTCTTCGCG
>JAZFAU010001366.1:0-11021 GCA_037178615.1 Dione vanillae
AACATTACTAGGCTGTGCTTTTCTTTGAACACGATTCCCTACGCCCTAAGATTTCCACCACTACAATTTCTTTGTTCCTTATTCCAACTCAAGACAAGCTTAATAAGAGAAACTCCTTCACTTCAAACTGATCCTGCTATTGATATAAAATAACGGTATAATTAAGCAGACTGTTCTCATTTTCGCCCAAATTTTGAGATTAATGTACTGGCGTCATCTCCACACCGCAGTTTTTCGCCACGCCTAAGCGCGAAATGAAGATAAACCATTTCTAGGAGAAGAATTGAAGCTAGAACCGTCGTGATTGAGACAGTTCTATATAACTATGCCAGTTGCTATAGACTTAGACAGTTTAATATGAATGTATTTGCCCCCGGGTTTTGGCCGGGAAACGAGGAACCATAAACCTTGGTTAAAATCCTTCTTGCCCGTTTTTACCCACTTATTATTTTTTAATATAAACAAAACAATTTTCTTATAATACATTTGGTTGATAATTTCTAGTATTTTTTTTAACTTAAATTATGAATGGCGGGTGGGCAAGGGAATGCAGGAACATAGAACCTAGTGTTAAGACATCCGTTGTTTATTTCCTGTTTTCTTTCCCACTTTTTTTTTTTTATATATAAATTATTTTAAAAACGAAATACTTATAATCCAGTTCTCGGTTTTGTCAGATAAAGGCCCTCAGTAATATTTAAAGTAAATCACGCACCAACCTTCGGCGAGATTTACTTTTTTTAGCGAAATAAAAAAAATTTTAAATTAAAATTTTATCCCCCAAAACGAATTCGATATCGAAAATAAGAAATATAGAAAAAAAAATGGTCATCGTAACCTGTAAACGTGGGGGGGTTTGGGGGTTTTAAATTTCCCCAGTTGGGGAAGAGGTTTTTTTCCTTATTTTTTGCTCGGGGCCCCTAGGCAAAGAAAGGGCCTTGAGTTCCGATACCATAGCAATACCTCAAAAAAAGGCAGAAAAAGAGAACAGTTCTTAACCTAGGTTTTTAGGGTTTGGGTTTTTCCTTGCTTACCCCCCATGTGGGGAAAAAAAGCAATAAAAAAATATACCCCAATAAAAAAATAAAATAATTTTTGTTCCCTTTGTATAAACGCCACTAACACGCATAATTTCTTAAAAAATGAGAAACGAAAAACTCGTCCCCTTCGCCCAAATTTTATCTTTTACCTTTCATACAAACCAAACCAAGAGGTCCTCAACTTTTTTAAGTGTCAATATAACACATACCTGAAAAAACAAAGCTGCCATTACCCCCTTTATAAGAGAAAGAATTTGATTAATGTACTTTTTTTCTTTTTAAATTTTATTAAAAAAAATATTCAATAAACCCTAAAAATACCAAAATTAAAAATTGTTTACGTTATAATACGTCCAATTTACCCAAAGAAAAACAATCAAAACCCTTATTTTTTTTTAAACGAAAAAAGACGATGGGGTGACAAATAGCCTTTAGCCTCCTCAGGATTGGGGGGGGGCTGGGACAACATGAAAATTTGTGAATTCAAAAACAAAACTCTTTTTTAAATATTATCAATAAAACTCCAAGTTTCAAAACCCATCAATCTTTAAACAGATTGGAACCCAAAAAACTGTGACCATTCAAATTTGCAGTTCCATAACATTTTGGCTGTATTCCAACAAAAACTTTGAATTATTCGCATCTCAATTTCAATAAATGATTTTTATACTTTTATTTACCCGGGTTAAAATTTAGCACTAAAAGTAGGGCCTTCGAATTGTAAGATAGACCCCCATTATGTTGTTTAGGGGTTTGATTTTATTTAATAAATAAATAAAATACACGAGGCATAGCCTCTGCCTCTAAAGTAAAGGTTTGGGGTTCGTTTCCCCTTGAAAAAATTTTTTTTTGCTTTTCTTTACTCAGCAGCAAATAAAAAAACCTTATTCCAAATCCCACTAAACCCCTTTAAAGAAAATGTGAGAAAAAGAGAGTCTTAAAACGGTGCCTTGTGCAGCTATCAGTAAAACACACAATATATATTTTATATATATATATTATATATATAATATTTTATATATATATATATTTATAATATATATTTATATATTATAATAATATATAGATATATATTAAATATTATATAATTATATATTATAAAATTATATATATATTATATATATATTAAATATAATATATATAAATAATTATTATTATCCCCTTATTTTATATAAATTTAATGGCCCCGGGAAACCATAGGTAATGGGGTGGAAATAGGTAAAAGGTTTTTATAAGCCAAACCCCATGAAATTCAATAAAAGTGTAAACAAGCGTTACGAAAAAAATTTTACAAAATAAAAAAAATTTGGAAAAATTTTTAAAAGTTATAACATAAAGACAAAATAAAAATTTTAGAAAGTTAAAATTTTTTTTTTGTAAAATTGAATATTTAAAATTTTACTTGGGACTTAAATTTACAAATAAAGTTTGGGTTTTAAAAAAAAATTTTTTTAATAAACTTTTAATAAATTGTTGGCATAAAATATAAAAAAAAAATTTTTAAGTTAATGGATTCTAGGAACTTTTTTTTTTATTTTAAAAAAAGAAAATATTCTCAATGCCAAAAACCCTTCGTTACGGAGTTTTTACTTTTTGGTTTTAAAATTTTTTGTTTGTTTCCCCTAGATTCAAAATTTACTCTAAAAAAGTGGGTTAAATTTAAATTGGGAAATTTGGGTGAAAAAACCCCCTTGCTGAAAAAGGCCGAAAACCCCGACGTAAAACGGCCTCTTTATTTTCTTATGAAAGGGTCCTGTCACGGTCCCAAAAATTTTTTCTTATGAATAAAAGGGAAACCAATTTTTTTAAAATAAATTTATTAATTAGGGGTTTCCCCCCAAAAGAAAACCCCGGACTAAGGGGCCTTTTGAATAGTAATGATTGGCCTCCAGGTTCCCAGGGGGGTCGTTGGGGGGAATTGAAAATTGGTTTTGTAACTCAGATGGGATTTGCCGAATTTGGATAATTTTTGGCCTTATCTTAGCAACAATTTGAAAATTGGCCACATAAAATAATTAAATATATAATTATTATAATTAAAAATTCTAATTATAAATAAATAATATAAAAATTTTTAAAAAATTATATAATATATTTATTAATTAAATTACTTACATTAATATCATTTTTGTATATGGCACAAAAATATATCAAAAGATTAATGGGGTATTTATTTTTTTTTAAAATTAGAAATTAAAGGGAAAGTTTTCCCCCCTTAACCCTATTTTAGATTTTTTAAAAAACAAGGGGGGGAACGAAAGTAATGTTAATTAATTTATTGTTATATAATTTATTTTAACTATTAACTAAACAGTGCTTAACTCTGGATATTGAATTTAGAAATTAGCCCCTTTTTATCGACGCTCGAACTAGAAAGGCTCTTATTATATCTGACTCGGTCCGTCGGTGCCCAAAATTTCTTGTATAGAGTAATCAGTGGAAATCCTATTTAATTAGTGTCGCATCAATCACAGGATAAAAGTTTCTCGCTTAAGATGAGCCTCAAGGGCCATGGCGGCTTTTGTGGGAATCGCTTCCCAATTTTTCCACCTCATGCGATGTTCCTTTAAAATTAGAACTATAATTAAAATAGCTACATATTAAATTGAATAAATTGATTATTAAATATATTATTTATTTAAATATAATATCTAGTGTACGATTTTTTAAATTTTTATTATAATATTAAAATAATGAAATTTATATAATACTATTGATCATTTACATATTTGATGGCAAAAATTTCAGAGTTTAATGTAGATTTATTTTAGGATATAAAGAACTAATGAATTATATATGTTTTCATTTCTTTATATTTTTAAAATGTTTTAAGGGTTTTATATTTCATTAAAAAGGATTCTCAGTAATTATTAAGTTAAACCTCGTCAAAATTAACAGATTTGTCAAGGATAAAAAATTATGTAGATTAATATGATTCAAATTTTATAATTAAATTAGAAACGTACTAATCAAACACAAATCAAATTATGTACAACCATACTAAATATTAATTTTAATAATTGCACTTGCGATTTATTATTTTTTTAAAATTTTAAAAAATTAAGAACATTCGATTTCGAACATTATTTCATTACATCTATTACAAAAAAAATAAATTTTTTAGAAAAATGGAAAAATTTAACTATAAATAAATTTAAATAATATAATTTTTTTTATTTTTGATTTAAACGATTCGACTTCTATTTAATTATGGTTTATGAAAAATTGTGAATTATTAATCCGCTTAAAAAAGAAACAAGATTACAATTTTTTAAAATTTAAACCAATTTTGCATTTCTCCCCTTTATTATTTTAATTAAATTTAAAAATTCCATAAAAGAATATATTCTATAAATCAAGGACGCAGTAACCAAATCACACGTAATTTTATTATATATAATCGAAAAATAAAATTAAATACTAATAAGTTTTTTATAAATACATAAGTTTTATCAAAACTTCTATATATATTAGATTCCGTTTAACTCCATTTTAAGTAAATTTTTTACATATAAATAATAATAGTTTGCATTCCGTAATTATTTATTTTCAGTATTAACTTTTGTTTTAATTTTATAAAATAAATAGCATAATTCCAATTCATAATCATTAACAGAAATTAGAAATGTAAAAAAATAAACCCCCCTTGTCAGCCACTATTTTTTACGTATTCCCAAACAAACTTTAAAAAAAAAAGGGGGGTAGATTCAAATCTGCTACATAAAATAGTAAATAAAAACTGAAAAAGTTTAAAAACCTTTTACCATTTACGCAAAAGATCCACGGATATAACTAGATTTTTTAATGTTGCAAGTTGACAAAAGGCGCTCTGACCAATAATTCAAGTTTTCGCTATTCAATTTTTGTCTGCTTCAAGAGCCCTTACGATGCTACGACTTTTTATAGACGCGAACGGCTTGATATCGAACCGTTGTAAAAATAGCTTTTTTTTTAAAATTCAAAGTTTTTGTTCGGAAGTTATGTGGTTTTTAAAACAATTGGAGCTTTTTATATTTTCTTTAAGTTATTTGTATTAAAATAAGCTTTTTTTTTCTTTATTTCATGTACACGAAATGACCTATGTTGAGTGGCGAAATTCCGCTCGCTTTACTTTTTTTAGAGACAAAAATAGAGACTATTCCTCAAGTCGGAATTGAACCCCCCCCGTGACCATTACGTTAGACTCAAAGCGATTTATTTTTATTATAGTAATTAGTATGTTTTTACGTCATGTAAATATAATTTTACCCCCATTTCCCTTTGTTTTATTTTCTGAAATTTGAGATATTTCCTAAATGCTCTTTTCCTGTTGCTGTATTTTCCAAAAAAAACGCGCAGAAATTTAGCGCTAGGAAAATTTTTATAAAGAGAAAAGTTTACGTACCTTGTGAAAATATAAATTAAATGGAATTATCCATGAGTCAAAAGACCGAAGATTTTTGACTACCCTTTTTTAAATTTACCAGCAAATTTTAAAGTAAATTTTTTTTTTTTTTTTTTCCCAAAATTTTTTTAAATTTCATTTTTAAAAAATTTTTTTTTTTTTTCATTTAAAAAAAATTTTTAAAAAAAATTTTCCCAAAAAAGCTCCAATTTTTTTTTTTAAAATCTAATTTTTTTTTATTTTCACGTTTATCCCGCCTTCGGGGTGGGCAGCAAACGCAGGACGTGGAACCTGTGTTAAGACATCCGTTTCTTGTTCCTGCTTTTTCGTCATTTTAAATTTCTTTTTTCATTTTAAAATTTAAAAATATGTAAATATATCTAAATTAAATTTTTATACCTCAAGAAAAAATTATCCCTCTGGGGGCAAATGAGGCTGTGATAAGAAAGCTACGAACCGAGCTTACAAAAGGCACCTTAAGAAAAAAAGATTAAAATTTAACAAGCTCGCCCGTCTTTGCTAAGCCGCCGTACTCTAAATGAAATGATTAAAAAATTACGTGTACAGTATAAAAGATTATCGTTCTTTTTAAAAATTTGGGGTTAAAAAAATTTTTTAAAAAAATTTTGTCTTTGATTTATTATGTTTTTCGTTTTTGTAAAAAATTACTCTTCAAATTACATTATAACATTTTGGTGCAAACAAAAGATTTTATTCGTTTGCAGATTTATACAAATTTAAAAATCCTTTTTTTAATCTTCTCCAAAGTTGGAGAAGAAATTTATTTGTATAGGGAAGAATCGGGTTTAGAGAAAATAAAAAAATTATCTTAATTTTTCCACGTAGTCGTATGACACAGTGAAAAAGATTACCCTTCCTAATAAGAGTGTTGGTATTTAATTCCGCGTAAACAGATGTCGAAATACTTTTCTCAGTGTTTATTTCAAAAACTCAAGGGTTTAATTTTTTTACATAGAGCGACTTTTTCCTCAAATTGGGTTTTGAGATAATTTTTTAATGAAGATGATTAAAATAAACGCAATATTTTACCTTTTTTTAAAAAATTTTTTAAAAGTTATTAAAGTTTCTTTCCCCAAACCGTCGTGGCCAAAACACGTCAACGGTAGTGGGTTCGATTCCCGCTCGAAAAAAAAGATTTTTTTATTTTCAATAGTGCTCTGGAACAAAGAAATCGGGGTGTTAAATTTTTTGTCCAAACACAAGCCTCAAAACGGGGAAAAGCGGAGAACGAGTGTCTTAACATAGTTCCCACGTTTCCTGCAGTAATGTCTGGGTACCTTGCTTGTGGGGGATAAAGCGTGAAGCAACAAAAAAGGGAAAAACGTGTCATATCTTACAGAAAAACTCATAATTTTTTCTTAAACGACCCTTACGCGGATAAGTTAAAAATACAATTTCTAAAATTCTCTCACTGATGTGAAGAGATAACGGGTTTTATTTTGGGCGGGCGAAGTGCCATTAGTTCTTTTTACACGACAAGTTTTAAGGGGTTACGTCGGTCCTTCAATTTTGTATTATATAAAATTTTTTTAAAGGCTCGAGCTTTAAACTATAATCTTTGTAAAGAAAAAGTTTTTTGGGAAAATATGGAGGTCTTTGGAAAATTATTTTGCAAGCCAGTTTTATTCGCACAGGGCAGGATGGTTTTTTCGGGCATTCGTTTTGAGTGCAAAACCAAACGCCGTGCTTTGCCTTTTGCCAAGCGAAAAAAAGGGAAATGAAAAATCCATTTTCCCCCGATAAAAATCGAACTCACAAACTCACGCTGGCCTCTGCGCCCGACGACGGACAAATCTTAATTTGGTTATTTTTAAATTTGGGGATTTGTAACACAACTCAAACAAATGAGTGGGGGTTTTCCTTCCCCTTATGGACAAGTTTTTCTTTTTCCATCTGTTAATTTGCGTGGGGACCTTTACAAGCGGTTTTATTTTTCTTACTTCTTTAAAGCGTCCCTGATTAGCCTGAAATAAAAATACAAAAAAAACGTACGCTGAAAAGGTGTTTCTGTTTTATGGTCCCCCTTCTTTTCTCCCTTTTAAAATCAAGACATACTTTCATTAGAACTAAGCCTTCCCCAAAGTTCCTATATGGTTTTGGGATTAAAATTTTTTTTGAAAATTTTTTTCTTCAGTACCAGTTTAAATGTAATTTTAACAAAAAACTTGTTACGGCAAAGATTGATCCAGTATGCTTCAGAGAACTCGTGCAGAAATCCGATCCCCACAAAGAACCCGATGCAATTATAGGAACTTCTCAGCTCATTTCCCAGGCAAGACACCTTGTGCACGCCGGATAACGTTCGCCGGAAACGGCTCTGGATTATGCGTAAAGTTGAATTTTCATACATTTTTGTTATTAAGGATTTTTTTGATTTTTTTGATCTTAAAAAAGAAGGGTAATATAAATTAAAAAATTTTCAATTTTTGCATTATAAAAGTAGGACGTTTTATAAGTATATTGAATTTATTACAATATGCGTTTTATACCAACAAGATAAGTTTTCGTTTTACAAAAAGCTGTTAATTACAGTTTTAAAAAACGTGTTTATTTTTACAATTTTAAAACATAGGTTGCACTCAATTTTTTTAAATAAATTAGTATTCTTTCTTCTATTATCGTAATTTCTTGCCTTCTTTATTTTTTAAAAAATTTAAAATGAAAGCGTTTCTGTTTATTTACAACGAGGCATCTTGGGTGGGGATCTTCGACGATTTCCAAAAAATGCAAATTTGGTTCTCATTCAAAAATTTTGTACAATTTTCAAAATATTAATTTTATGTTTTTAACATAAAAAATTTTAATATAAAAAAAAAAAGAAAGTACACACGCAAAACTTCTCTTTAGTATTAAAAACATAAAAAACACTTAAATTTCCTACATTTTCAATTTCAAATACATATACACACATATGTGTAGTGCATTTTTTTGCTGACCTACGCGAACACGTCGCGAGCGATTAATTTCCGCTTTACTTGAACGCGACATTAACAATTGATATTAAATGACATTGATTTGCCCGGGAAATGCGCTTTGACGTGCAGCATTTACCGTGTTACATTTTCTCGCAATTCTATTATAGATTTTTTATTTTTAACTCTGGAAAACACTCAAATTTTCGGGTTTTAAAATCTTTTTTTTTTGCTTTGACGCTTCAATTTAAACAGGGAGAGCATAGGGTTAAATAGGTTCGTTTTTCGAAATTAAATGTTGAGTGGCGGAACTCAACGCCGCGCGTTCTTTATAAACTAGAACGAAGATGTTAAGAACTTAAATAAGAGTCTAATAAACAGTCGTCGTTCTTACATTTGGACTTTTCCGATGTTTAACAACGGTCTCTATTATTTAAGTAAGAACAATAAGCTGTAAAAATGTATAAGAATTTCGACGCAACGTAATAAAGAGCTGGCTTAGCCGGAGCGCGGTGTTCATGAGGCGTGAATCAAATTCCACAAAAACGTTTTTCTTAATTTTAGTGTGGATTAACCTCAAAAACTTCTAAAATAAATGTCTTTTTTCTTAATTTTATTTAGATTTATTTTATTAAGTGCCTTTAAAGGCTTCAGTTATTTTTTTTGGTTTCAAAAAAAACCCGGGTAAGTAAAGTATTTTATTTTTAGTCAGTAAAAAAAATGTAGTGCGAGAACGGAAAAGAATTTTTTACTAGGGCAATGTCTTTTTGGCCACACAAAGGGGCTATCTCAATTTTAAGCAAAAATTAAAAAAACGGATGTCGGACACTATTTATTTTTAATTTTTTTTTTTTTTGCAACTTAAAATAAAACGTAGAATATTTCTACTTCATTTAAAATACGCAATACTCGTTGAAAAATCGAAAAAAAAATTCAAAAAAAGATCTAAACTTTTCAGTTTTTTATTTTGAGGGGCCCCAAAATTTTTTCTAAAAGTATATACTCTAAGGTTAGCACGTTTTCCTCCTCCTTTGGTCCCTAATCTAAAATAATGTTATTTTCCCTCATAAAAAAAGGCTTTACGCTTTTTACCCAAACTGAAAAAACAGCAGGGAAATTTTGTAAAGACACCCTTTTCCAAGCGATTTCTGAACATTTTCGTGCTGAATTTTATATATATTATATATATTTTATTATATATTATTTTTATTTTAAAAAAAATATTTTATTTAATTAAATTATAAATTTACATAAATTTTATATATTATTTATTTTTATTTTATTATTTTAAAAAATAATTTTATAAATTTATTTATTATTAAAATTTAATAAAATATTATAATATTTTTAAATTTTAAATTCCTCTTAATAAAATCATTTGTAATAATATCCATTCAAATCTTGTAAAAATTTTATCAGAAAGACAAAACTCTGTTAGACACTTAAGACTAAACACTTAAGACTTTGAAAACCAAAAAAAATAAAAATAATTTTATTATTTTTTTCCCGGGAAACTGAACCTACAATGTCATTTGACTGTCAGACACTGTTCCCGTGCTACGAACTTCATTTAATATTGAACAGTAAAAGTACAAAAATTTTTACTCTATTAGTAAATTCTTTCAAATTTCCCTGAATAGTATGTAATGTCTGACGTAAAATTTTTCCGCTAAATTTTTACCCGATTTCTAAAACTTCTCTTTTCTTATATTCTAACATTTTTTAAGATGAATAATTAGAATTGCGCAATTTTAAATATTTTTTTTTTTTATTTTAATTAATTTATTTTACCAGTATTGAGTCCCCATATGTTTTACAAATAGGTTTTTATATAAAACTAAATATATAAATTTTAACTAGGAAACGTAAAACTGTAAAAAAACCCAAAACCTGCTTAAATTATTTAAAAGAAATCTTTATCTTTATAAAGAAACATTTGCATGTCTTCACTTTCTAAAGAAATTTTTTGTTATGGTTTTTTACAACTGCAGAGAAACGGCAATAACGACAGTAAAAGATTACTAGTATATATGTATTGTGTTGTTTATAAAATTTTCCTTAAAAAAATAAAAAAAGGTAGGTTTTAAGACTGGGCTCTAAAAAAGTCAACCAAGTCGTTATTTTTATTTTATTGTTTAAAAAACTTTAATATTTTTTTACACTACTTTTTAAATTTGCTTTCTTATTTAAAGTATTTTTCTATCGAAAAGGGAAAAAAACATCCAAAAAAATCAGAAATATTGCGCAAAGGGTTTGGTTTTTGCCGGTAAACCGAGGTTGTGGGGTTGATTCCCCACTCGGGGAAAAAGGTTTTTTTATTTCCATTTTTTTCGCTTTGGGAAAATGACAAATGTGGCGCTAAGTTCCCCCGCCAACACCCCCAATACCCCAAAAAACGGCGGAAAGCGGGGACGGGAAAAGGAACAAGCAACGCATTCTTAACCCCGGGACTCAGGGAGTACCATATGGTTCCTACGTTCCCTCTCCTACTCTCCCCTTCGGGGTAAAGCGGAACTAAAAAAAAATATTTATAAAATTAAAAAAATTTTAACCCTTCCCCGAAAAAAAATAACAATTAAAAAAAACAACTAATTTTAAAATTCCCTTTCCCAGGATGGGGCATTTTCCCTCGAGACTTTACTGACGCTTACCAAGAAGAAGAAA
>JAZFAU010001367.1:0-10955 GCA_037178615.1 Dione vanillae
TTTTGGGCCCAAAAAAGGATCTTAATTTTTTGGGGGGGTTTTTTTGGGGTCCAAGTATGTTTTTGGGTTTTTTTTTTCTTCTTATTTTATATTTTAAATTTATATGAATTTTTTTTTTTTTTTAACTAAGGTTGTTTTTTTAAAAAAATGAAAAATTTTTTAGAATTTTCCTATTAATTAGATTTGGCCTTGCATATAGGTTTAAAAAAACAATTGAAAAAGCTTTTTTTTTGATAAAATTTTTAATTTGTTTTTTTATTTCAAAATAATTAATTTGTTTTTTTATTTTGGTATTTATTTTTATTATTTTTTATTTTTTAAAATTTATGTTTTTTATGTTAGTGAATTTGAATTATTTTTGGTTATTATTTTTTTTTTTTAAAAATTGTTTTTTTCTTTTTATTGCTTGGTTTTGCCTTGTTTGGTTCTCATTATTTGGGGGGATTTTTTGGATGGGCCCCCCTTGTTCCTTAAAAGGTTTTAATTTTTTTTGCAAAAAATTTTTAAATTTTATTTTTAAATTTATTTTATTATTTTATTTTTAAAATTTATTTTTTTTTAATTTTATTTTATTTATTTTTAATTTTATTTTAATTTATATAATTTTAATTTAAATTTAAATAAAAAAAATTTAAAATTTAAAAAATTTTTAAAATATATATTTTAAAATAATAAAAAAATTTAAAAATTATATTTAAAAAAATTATTAAAATAACTCAATTTTTTACATATAATGTAAAAAATCGAAATTCAAAATTTTCATTAAAAAATTTTATCACTTATCCCAAAAATTTTAAATTTTAGTTTTTTCAACCCCTTGGGCCGCAATAATTTTTGACATTTTTTTTAGTTTATAATTTTTAGGCTAAAAATTTTGTTGTCTTTTTTTTTGGGAACGAACGCCCTAAGGACTTTGGGGACCCCCCGGGAAAGATGATTCCCTTGGGCCTTGCAAAATGGAAAAGGCCGGAGGGGTTCCCCACTCAAAGAATGTAAAAAACGGGCGGGGGGGGAAAGGGGCTAAGCGGGGGTTCGTAACATGGCGGGTTTGAGTTTTTCCCCTCCATTTGGGGTTAATAAGTAAAAAAAATTTTTTTTTATAATTTTTTAATACTTAGAACAATAAATTTTTTACACCGTAACCCCTTTTTTTTTAAATTTGAAAGGGGCGCTTACCGCTGGGCCTTTTGCACTTTTTTTAAAAAAAAAATTAATTTTAATTTTTTTCCCCGTGAAAATTTTTTTTAAAAACCCCCCCTTTCGACCCAGCAGGGGTGTAAAGCGTTATATTCAAGAAAAACGTGAAAAGAGGGGGAGCGGGGAAAACCCGTGGGGAAAATGAAGGGGGGTTAATTTTCTTTTTTTTTTTTTAAAATTTTCCCTTAAACCCGCACTCCATGCAAACCTAATAGAAAATGTTTTTAGAGACAAACCTTTAAAATTTTTTTTTAAATTTTTTTTTGTATTTTTTTGTTTTGTTTTTAAAATATTTATTAAATTTTTTTTTTTTTTTTTTTTTTGTTTTATATTTTTTAAATGTTTAAAAATAATTTTAATTTTTTTTAATTTTTAAAATTTAAAAATTTTTTAAAATAAAAATTTTATTTATTTTTTTTTAAAATAAAATTTTTTTAAAATTTTTATTATTATTATTATATTATTTTTAAAATTTTATTATATTTATATTTTTATATTTTAAAAAATTTTAATATTAATTTTTAAAAAAATTTTTTTATAATTTAAAATTTGTTATATCGGAATAAGGTTTAAAAAAAAAAATGAAACTTTAAAAAATTTCGGGGTTTTTTTTTTAATTTTTTTTTTCTTTCCCACGAATATATGGGGTTATACAAACTTAAAAATTTTTTAAAAATTTTTCTTGTTATTTTTTTTGCATAATTTAAATAATTTTTAATAATATTAAAAAATTATAATTTTTAAAAATTTAAAATTTTTTATAAAAATTTTTATAAAAAATTTTTTTTCCTTTTTATTTTTTTTTAAAATTTAAAATTAAAAATTAATTTCATTAAAAGCTCTCTAAGAACCTTAAAAAGCGGCGAAATTTTTTGATTTTTAGGTTTTTTTTTATTTTTTTTTTTAAAAAAAATTTAAAAACGGCAATTTTTGGAAACTCAAGGGCGGAACAAACCCGGTTTATTTGATTTTTTTAAGGGAAAAAATTTTGTTTAAAAAATTAAAAAATTAGGGAAATATATTTTATTTTCTTTTTAAAAAAAAAAAAGGGGTTAATTGAATTAAATTTTTTTATAAATAACTTTAATTTTTTTTTAATTTTTTTTGTTCGTAGGGAAGATTTAAAACTTTTCCCCACAATTTTTTTTTAAAAAAAATTTTTTTTAACATTGCAAGGGTTTTGTAAAGTTTTTTTGGGGCCCATCTTTAGGAAGAAGATGTTTTAATAAATTATATAAAATTATAAATATAATTATAAATTAAAAATTTAAAATTTTTAATAAATTATAATTAAAATTTATTAATTTAAATTAAAAATTTAAATTTTAAAAATTATAATTAAATTTTAAACTTAAATTATAAATTATAAATTATAATTATAAAATTAAAAATTATAAATTAAAATTAATTTATAAATTATAAATTATAAATTAAAATAAATTAAAAATTTAAAATTTAAAATTAAAATTTAATTTAAATTTAAAATTATAAATATAAATAAATTTAAAATTAAAATAAATAAAAAAAAAAAAAAAAATTTCATTTAAATTTACTTTTATAATTTAAACTTTTTTATTTAACTTTTAAAAAAAATTAAAATTTTAAACTTTAAATTAAACTTTAAAATTTAAAATTTAAATTTTTTTTAAATTTAAAATAAAAATTTAAAATTTAACTTATAAATTATAAATTATAAATTTAAATTTAAATTTAACTAAATTTAAACTTTTAAAACATTAAAACAAAATTTTCTTAATTAAAATTATTTTTTAAACATTATTTTTTTAAAATTGTAAAAAAATTTTCCAAAAAATTTAAAAAAAAAACTTTTAACATTATAACATTATACATTAAAAAATTTAAAAAAATTTAAAATTAAAAATTTAAAAAAAAAAATTATAAAATAAATTAAAATTTTTAAAATTATAAAAAAAAATTAAAATTTAATTATAAATTAAACATTAAAATTAAATTATAAAATTAAAACAAAATTATAATTAAAAATTTAAAAATTTTAAAAAATTTAAAATTAAAAATTTATAAATTAAAATTATAAATTAAAATTTTTAATTAAAAATTATAAATTATAAATTAAAAATTAAAAATTTAAAAAATTATAAAAAATTTAAAATTTAAAATTTAAAAAATTATAAATTAAATTAAAAATTATAATTATAAATTATAAATTAAAAATTTTAAAAAAATTTAAAAAAAAATTAAAAAAAATTAAATTAAAAAATAAGGGGGGAAAAAAAAGGGGGATAAGTAAGGATTTTAAATAGTTTTAGGTTAGTTTTGCCTAGATTATAACTAAGTAAAAAAAAAAAAAAAAAAATTATAAATTAAAAATTATAATTATAAATTATAAATTATAAATTTAAATTAAATTTAAAAATTTTAAATTATAACATTATACATTATAACATTATAACTTATAACTTTAACATATAACATTATAACAAAACATTATAATGACTACCCCGCTAGGGATAGGGGGTTAAAGTAGTATGTATGTATAAAACCCGAGATTGGGTGATGACATTTTTTAGAAGGGGGAGACAATTGATTTTTGTTTGTGTAGATTAAAAAAGAAAATTTTTTTTAAATAAAAAAAAAATTTTGGGGTTTAAAGTTACTGTTTTTTGTATTAAAAAAATAAATTGATTTAGATTTATATAAAGTATTGTCGTCGCAAATATATTTTTTTTTAACATTTTTTTTTAATATTTCGAAGGAAAATTGACTCCAATCCCCTATATGGGATAGAACGGAAAAAGAAAAAGTTTAAACAATAGTTCACCCTTTCCCCCCATCCGGCGAAAGTTTTTCATCTAGTTTAAGAAACGCTATACGCTCTAGGCGCGTGATAAAGGGGGCGATTTTAATCAACCGGGAACGAATGTTAACTACCGATGAAGCCGATTTAGCCAAAATAGGAGAGGGTAAGTTTTTTAGCGGTGTTTAACTCCATTAAGGAATGTTAATATGTAAAGCGAAAGTTATAATTATTTGTCAAAAATAAAGGGGGTAAGTTTTTTATGTATTGATTTTTTTTGTTTTTTTGTGTTGTAAAAAAATATGAAAATATGCACACCCATCCAAAATTTAAACCCGTATTAGTGTTGCTTGACTGTCAAAATTTTTATATATAGCTTTATTTTATATATATAGTTTGTTTTTCATCTTTCTGTTTACTTTTTGTATGTTATCTCAAAACGGCTTAAACCCATTCAAATTTTTGTATTTTAAAACAATTGCACTAGAAATGCATTATATTATATATATATATAATATATAAAATATAATATAATATATATATATATATTATATATTATTTTATTTTATATTTTATATATATATATATTTTATATATATATTATAATATTATATATATTATATATATATATTTTATTATTTTTTTTTTTTTTTTTTTTTTTTTTTTTTTTTTTTTATTATTTTTTAATTACAGGGGAATCGGGTATGAATGGTTTAAACATCCCTTCTTGTTGCATGCCCCCCCCTTTGGTTTTCACAGCGGTTAGGGGGGAATAAGGCCCCCGGCCCAAACAAAAAAAAAAAAATGGGGGCGGCCGGGAATAATTTTGGGGGGTTTTTTTAAAAAAAAAAAAAAAAAATTTTTTTTTTTTTTTTTTTTTTTAAAAAAAAATTTTTTTTTTTATATTAAAGGGGGGGAAAAAAATTTAAAACCCAAAAGAGAATTTTTGGGGTTCGAAAAATTGGGGTTTTTTTGAAAGGGAAGATAAGGGGTTTTTCATAGCAAAAGGGAGCGTTGAGCCCGCCACTAAACACGCAAGTCTCGAAAAAAGACGGAAAAACAAGTTCCGTTTCCTGTTTTTTCTTAACACTAGACATAAAATAAAACAGAAGTATTAGAATGTATTTTAAAGAAAAAATTTGTATTCGGACAGAGATTCTACGTAATTGCATTTAAAAGACATAAATCAATAAAACAATATTCCAGGTAGTCTGCACGCAACTGCCTCGATTGACACATTTCATAGCTTTTATAGTCTTTATAATCTGGGCTACCCTCTTTTTGAAAGGGGTTCTTAACTATTTTAATAATTTAATTTATTTTAGGTTGCAGAAGGTGATATTAATGTATTTAAATATAATGGGTTTTATTTGAAAATGATCAAAAGGTGACGAGAAAAAAACGAAAAAAAACGTGCAAAGACTGGGGTCAGAGGGTGTATCTTTAAATTTTAGAGTTATGGAAAAGGTAGTTTTTTTTTTGTTTCACCCCTTGAAGAAAATACCATGTACTTAAAATTTTATCATACATACATAATTCCCGCTCTATCCCCAGCGGGGGAGTCAGAGAGAACGGACGCCAAAAGCGCGGTCCCTGCATACCTCTCCCCCCTCGTCCCTGTCATTTAACCCCTTCATCATGCTCTCCGGAAGTCCCCAGGTTTTACGTGACCTTCCTCCAGTATCTTCGATACTGTGTTTTCGAAAGTCAAAGAATCTCCCCTTACCTCTCTTACCACTCACTTGGAGCTACAATTTATCACTGTCTGTTATTTCTGGAGAACCTAGAAACAAAAATAATTGGTGCATTATATTAAAAACTTACTACGGACTTTTACAATATTAATTAACCCTATGTATGTGTTTCCAGGCTGTGGAAAAAAGAAAAGCTTGAGAAGCTCGTGAAGAGTAAAATTTAAATGACGAACAAAAAATTCGATGATTTGGACTTGGGGCCCAAGGGTAAAATGATTTTTGGGGAATTAAATGTCAACGCGCTGGTAAATAGGCAAAGCGCGGCGTTGAGTTCCGCCACGCAATGCCTCGAAAAAAGGGGGAAAGCGGGGCCGGGGCAACGGAGTGTCTTAACACTAGTACCCTCTGCCTACCCTGCCATGAGCGGGATAAACGTGAACTAAAAAAACATGCTCAGTTAGATTTAAGTGTACATCTTATTTTACACCCATTTTTTAGTTTTTTTTAACATTTCCCAAACCACCTTACACACATGGTTCACACTTACACCTATCCAGCACTTACTGCTCAGCATTCACAAATTAAATTTTAAAATTTTAATTAATATAAAAAATTAAAATTTAAAAAAAATTTAAATTTAAAATTTTAAATTTTAAAAATTTAAATTTTTACAGTTAAAAGTTTAACAAAATTTAATTCAGTTTATTGTGACTGATTTTGATGTTTAAATAGTATGGGAAATATAAAATTTTATCTTAAGTACGTGAACGCTGATGCTGCGCTGCAATTTTTTTTTTTAACTTAGAAACTCAAAAATGCATACATACGTATCTTCACGCTGTATCCCTAGCGCGGAGTCAGAGAGGATTTTTCGCCAACCGTCGCGTTGCCTGTATAGACTCTGAGGTTCCCTTTTCTCAGGCCGAAGGCGGTCGAGGAGGACCCCGGAGGTTTGGGGGTATGTGGGTCTGCCGGTCCTGAGACCCATATAACCCGTTCGATCCCCACTCGTTCGGTATCATAAAAAGGTTTTCCCCACGTAAAAAAAAAGGTATTCGATTGGCAACACATCCAATCCTCTCGGGGTTTTGTCCACTTGACATCAGATGGCCTTTCTCTCGTTTGTCATTTATATTATTAAAAAAACCCGCTTTCACCCCACATTCGATACACACCTAAAACAAAATCGACAACCACACTTAACTCACTTAAACAGCAAGTCTCAAAAAACGTCCCCCATATGTAGCAAAACTGGCCCGCCTACAAAAATGCGTCGCGTCCGGGGTGTTCCCCCAGGCGGCGCGTCTGAGCGCGCGCGGCGAGTACGCGGGCGCGCGCGGCGCCCCGCTGCGCTCGGGCCCCCACAGCTGTCTGTACCGCGCCGTGCAGCCCCAGTGGTGGGTGCTTTTGTTGTGTGGGGAACTTATTTTAGCGGGTGGGGAAACCCTTTTTTTGTGTTGGGAACCTTATGTTGTACGGGGAACCTTTTGTTGTACGTGGGGATCTATAATTTTGTAGGTACATTTTTTTGTGTGTGGGATTTTTTTGTTTTTTGGGTTTTTTGGTGAACCTTTTTTTGGTCTGGAGTTATATTAATGTGGGGGAAAATATTTTAGCGTCTGGGAATCTATTTTAATGTACACCTACTTTCTTTGTGGAAACCTATTATAGTATGCGGGAAACCCTTTTAAATTTTAGGATAAACTTATTTTGGTTAGGAACCTATAATTGCCGGGGAAACCCTTTTTTTGTACAAAAAAATTAATTTGTGTGTGGGAAATATTTTTGTATGGGGCCTTTTATTGTGTGGGAACCTATATTGTGTGTGGGGAAACCCAATTTTGCTGTGTGGGATCCTTATATTATTTGAGGGAACTATTTTTATAGGGGGTTTTAAATTGCAAAATAATTTCATGATATTAAATTTAAGACAGAGGGATGAAGGGGGCATATAACATTTTTTGTAAAAAAGATTTTTTGCTGAAGGATTTGTACATATTTTATTAAAAAAATATTAATTTTTATACCTTTATCTTATCTTTACACTTCATATTAGTAGTGCATTTTATTAACTACAATTTTAGCAAAAAGTTATTACATATTTAACAATAAAATGTCCATTTTTCTCGACATTTTTAAATCGTATCTTTCCCCTCCACTCATTTTTTCAATTTAATAGGCGCTGCTTTTTTATATTTTCTATATATTCTATATTATTTCTAGGCTTTTTTTGCATCGGGACAAAGTCGGGGGGCAAAACGTACAGGGGACGTGATGGTCGTCAACAAGGATTTGGGTTTTTGGAGGTCGCGCCGCACTACTACAGGGGACTTAGTCAAATTATGTTTTTTTATATGACATATTTATATGTATTTTATTTGTTTCACCCTATATAAAAAATCGTTAAAATACTTATAACTTATCAATGAAAAAAATGAAAATGTAAAAATCCATTTTACCCCAATGGGAATCGAACCCACGAACCGTCACGTGCACAGCAACGCTACGTTTCCGCTACCACAAAGTTTCATCTGTTTAGTTAATCTTTGCGAAATCAGTTATTTGTCAAGTTATAATATAACCGTATATGTATTACCTTATAATAATTACATATGGACCGTCGTGGCGCAGAGGCGTAAGCGTCTGCCTACGACGACGGTTTGAGGGTTCGATTCCCACTCGGGGAAGATGGATTTTTCTATTTCCATTTTCTTTGCTCTGGAAACTAGGCAAGCGCGGCGTTGAGTTCCGCCACTCAACACGCAGTGAATCGAAAAAGGTGAAAAACGGGGACAGAGAAAGCAGGGACTAAGCAAAGGCGTGGAGTGGAGGTTCATATGGTTCTTGCAGTTCCCTCTGGCGACCCTGCAATATGCGGGATAAAGCGTGAAGCTAAAAAAATTACATATGCCTTACGCCCTTTGATATTATTTGAAGAAAGTGAAGGCATTACTCCTTGTAAATAGCTCAATAAGCAATTGCTTTATATATACTCGAGTAACATAATAATATGTTAGTAAAAATATAAAGATTATAGTTTTACATACGTTCCTTATAAGGTGTCGTAGATGGAGAAGTGGGAAGAACAAGAATAAATCACAATTTGCAGATTTGAAACTGTGAGGTGAAGGTACATAACATCTTGCTTATTCTTCATTAGAAATTTTAAAAAGCTTAATCGTCACCATTTTATTAATAGTAGATCAATAGTTAGATATCCCACTTTAACTTACTGTGGCTTCTGTTATTTCTTAGATGTAGATGAGTAGTCAGTATAGAAGCACTCATAATATAGTATTAAAATTGTACATACATACATAACTTCCCGCTCTATCTCTAGCGGGTAGTCAGAGAGAACTGAGCGCCAACGCTGCGGTCCCTGAATACCTCTTCCGCCTCATCCACTCTCATTAACCTCTTCATGCATGCTCTCCCGGAAGTCCTCATGGTTGTTACGTGAACTTCCTCCAGTATCTTCGATACTGTGTTTTCGAATGTCAACCGAGGTCTCCCCTTACCTCTCTTACCATTAAAGTTGTATATACAGTTTTAGTTAAAAAACATATTTTTATTTATTTAATGCCTCAGTTCTTATTATTTTTCGTTTAATTTGTGACATTCCGGGCGTGCCAGTTGAAATTTACTTCGCCAATTTCACGTTCAATGGAGAACAAATGAAGGATAATGTACTCTAATAAAAGATATTAATAAACCGTCGTTGCGCAGAGGCGTAGCATTTGCCTGAAAACACGACGGTTTGTGGGTTCGATTCCCACTTGGGGAAGATGGATTTTTCTATTTCTATTTTCTTCGCTCTGACAATTAAGCAAACCGCGGCGTTGAGTTCCGCCACTCAACACGCAATGCCTCGTAAAACGCACAAAGCCGAGGAACAGAGTATCACTACGTTCTCACGGTTCCAGAGGTTCCCTCTGCCTACACTGCCATGTGCGGGATAAAGCGTGAAGCTATAATAAAAGGAAATGAAATATAAAACAAAATTATACATAATGAAAATATTTTTATTATATTTGAAGATTTCGAGATTAGGTGTTTAAATATTTTCCGAAACTACAGTTGGGATGCAACGTCATGGAGTACAAACAACGTTGTATGTACGTGACAAAATACTTTGATAACAATATTTAAAATATATCTTATCGTATGAATATTAGTAAAAACTGCATTTGACCAGTTTGAAACTAGTTTCGAATAAAGAAAGAGTTATGTTTTCTTTCAACTTTGCAACGAAATGGTTAAATCTATACTTTTTTAGTACGTAACCTAAAAAATACTATTTTTTTTACCATTGGATGGAACTAGCCCAGGATAAAAGGAAATGGCTTCGCTTGGAAAAGCAACCCTTAAATAAAAGATTAACAGCTATTATGTTTTACATCAATTTATATTATATTTTTATCTCAATTTAATATTTATATTATTACTTCGTTTTTATTGTAATTAAATTATTAAACTGTAAAAGTTTGTTTTAGGACCGTCGCGTCGTGGCGTAGAGGCGCAACGTCTGCCAGTAACGCACCGGTTTCTGGGTTCGATCCCCAGTCGGGAAGATGGGTTTTTCTAGTTCCATTGTCTTCGCTCTGGCAAACTAGGCAAGCGCGGCGTTGAGTTCCGCCACTCAATACGCATTGCTTCAAAAAGGCGGAAAGCGGGGACGAGAAGCAGGGACTAAGCAACGGAGTGTCCTAGCACTATGCTCCCACGGTCCCTGCAGTTCCCTCTGCCTACCCTGCAATACGCAGGATAAAGCGTGAAGCTAAAAAAAATGAAAAAAACTGTAAAAGTGGGGACGAAGAAAGCTAGGACTAAGCAACGAAGTGTCTTAACACTAGGTTCCTATAGGTCCTGCCTTTCCCTCGCCCTACCCTGCAATATGCGGGATCAAGCGTGAAGCTAAAAAAAAACTAAAATAATTATATAATGTTAATATTTAAGCAATAATAAAGGCTTTTTATTCTATGTTATTTGTTTATCTTACTACGCAATAATCAGCTGCGTTGAAACACATGCTTGAATATCCATCTATTAACGATTTTTGCATTGGTAGCCGACTGAAACGCTGCATATAAAATAACAAAAAAAACCTTGCAACAGAAACTACCTAACACAAATATACCAAAAAACAGTCCTTACCTATACGAACCACATTAAAATAATTTAGAAAATTCTGACACTTAGAGACAGAGAGAGAGCATGTATGAAGAGGCTAATATCAGCGGAAGAGGTGAAAGAGGATGCAAAGGGCCACAGCGTTTTTGGGGCCCCCT